>JAMKCH010087290.1:0-12652 GCA_023653785.1 Ophioderma brevispina | reverse complement strand
TAATTGGCAATATTTCATCGTGGACTGGCGTTTCCAGCTCCGCCATTAAATTACAATCATGGATCCCGATTCTAATTACAAAATCGCTTCCTTTATGACAAATGCACATTTTTTAGCATTACCAATTGCAGACACACACACACACACACAAGAAGAAACATGGGAGGTGGTAATTACCTTGTTTGCAGGAAGCATTGGATAGACAGTGACCAAGTTATTGAAAGCACACTGGGGATACATACAAGCATTTAGGAAATGAGCTGACTTCAAACAGTGCCAACACACAAAATAGGGGAACCAAAAACAATGCGATTGGCCAATCTCAAGAATACTAAGTCCCATACAGTGTCAAGTTTACCTAAGGCAAACACATGCATAGCCAGGGGGGGGGTGATCCCAGCCCCTTGACAAACCAAATCAATGCAGCCAACCTAAGGGGCACCCCTCAGTGCATCCACTGTGATGGAACCCCAACCCATTACCCACTAGCCACTTGGGTGGAAGGGTGGGGATTTTAAAAACTATACCACACTGTTTTCATCCAGCTGCATTGTGACAAGAGGCAAAATTACCCACATCCAGAAAAATTTGTGTGAAACCCAAGTTACAGGTTAGGATACATGTGTAGACAGTGCTTGGGTTGTTTGGAGATCAGGTTTAAAAACTGATCATTCCAATATAAAATTGAAGAGTACAAAATTGCTTATAAAAATATTAATTAGAAGGAAAACCATGCAAATGGTTAATTGCTTTGTTTTTTGTGTCGTCTGCAAGAATTTCGGAAGGCACATGGATTACTCTGGTTATGTCTGTGTATGTGTGTGTCTGTGGTCAAAATGTTAACCCTTAATATATTGCATGCCGTATGAGTTCCGTAAGGCATACGATGATGTAACTTGGTGGAAAGAAGGGGGTGAGGTGGGGTGACATGTAGGTGACCTTGGTGACCTCATGTGACCTTTGGCCCCTTTCACAAACCGCGATGGCAGACGACACTCGCTGTCCCCGGATCGCGATGTATTTGTGTTTTTGTTCGTTTTGTGAATTTCAATTTGTGAAGTACTGATTTTCATTGAAACCACTTTGGGACTTACTCCCTGCAGCTGTTTTTTGTTTTTCTTCGAAATGGCGAATTCTTTTCTAAAATACACGGAATGTGAGTGTTGGGCTGTAATGAAACATTCACAAGACTGACTCTACAAAATTTTTATTTACATTTGGTGGTGGGGGGGGGTCTGAAGAATCAACTCCACTGTAACGGTTATTTCTAAATATTTCTATAGGAATGATGGAGGAGGTTGAGGTTATATATGGGCCATGTTAACATCCATGACCGATCCACACCAAAGCACCTAAATTGATTTGTGGTTTGCACTCCGTATTGTTGTAATTTCTTTTGATGTTTTGGGTGAGTTGTTAATTGAATAATTATGGCCTAGCTGCCATCGTCTGCATAATTTGGGAGAACATCCACAAAGTAATCGTCTGAGGAGAAAACAACCAAAACTGTCAGCATTTGATAAGAAACAAAAGTCCTCAATTTAACTTAAGTTGTACGAAGTCATAACTCTAAGTTTCTTTTTGTTATGAAAAGAAACTTCCTCAGTACATGTACTGTAAAAGTAGAAATTTTGCACATCTGAGCTAGCTTAAAATTAAACGTACGAAAATTTGGATTTTGTGTAGGTCTATAGCTGAAAAAAGCAGAAATGTGAACAATTGTGGTTGCGCGAAAAATTAAACGCGCTAAAATTACCACTTTTGCACTAACTGAATGCTTCTTTTATGGTTATGTGACATAGGTACCCAGAGTTATGAGCTACAAAAATGCAGCACAAAAGGAAAAAATGACCTCTGATCTCTTATCTCACAAATGCCAACAAGATCCCATTAACGTTGAAATTGAATATGTTTTGGAGTTCGGAGTGTAGAATTCTTAATGCGAATTAGTTTTTGTGATGGAATCTCGTTGGCACATTTAGTAATGAGGCTTTGAAATATGAACAAGGGCACTTCATTGGATATAGATTAATGCCAGTAAGATTCCAGATTTTCTATTTACCATGTGGAAAATTGGGGAAGATGTATATTTCATTTAGATGATGTTGGCAGATGATAGAGGCTAAGAAATCACATGGGGATTGTTGGATTTCATGTGTGTGTTCTCACGATTAAGACGATGTTTGCATTCATCATTCAGTGAATAATTTTTACCTCTTTCGTCCAACAAAATGCAAACAACCAGTACACTGGAGTTGCATCTCCAATTCCAAACAGTTTCAGGATTTTAAAAAATATGTGTTTCATCATACTCTGTCAAGATTTTGTTTGTAGTTTGCAATTTGTTAAGGGGATTTCAATGATTTTTCATGATTGAAAGAAAGTAGTCCGATATGCAGATTTTGGAATTGGGGACAATATTGCATTATTCCTTAATTTAATCACAAGCCCTCAAATGTGGTAGGCATACAGATTTACTGTTTACTGCAACAAACTGATAAAACAGAATGGTGTTTAAACTGCATTACTGTTAACATGGGCTGGAGCTTAATATTCCAAGCCAGTCAGATGCATCCTTCTATCCTTAGGGTATAGTATAAAAGGATCAACAAGGGTTATTCTGTAGTTATCCCCTTCACCGGTCATGCAGTTTGACCCAGTAATTGCAATTTCTATTAGGGATCATGTTAAAAGTAAGATATTAATATCATACATTTTTGGAAAATTTGAGGTTTACTGCATGAGATTTAAAGAGGCACAAGGAGATTTACGGAAAGTGCGCCCCCGATTTTTTTGTTGAAACCAGGATTTTTGCATATTTAAATTGCTTTTAAATCACACATGAAGTGAATAAGCCAAAAATAAACTATTTTCTGTTGTGTAAGTGTGCTTCTCTATGGAGGCCTGCAATATATTGTACAAGTTTAAAACATTGTTTTTGGTTTCTTATTCTATTTGTCCAATAAACCTTCGAAACATTGATGGGTGCCCTACAACCTATCAAGTGCGAATTTAGAGAAATTTGTTATCAGAAAAATCTCCTTGTGCCCCTTTAAGCATTTAAAAAAGATTAACCCTAAGACCACTGAACCTCACAAAATCCCACAGCACTGAGTGAGAAAAATGCACTCCCGGATGTAGTGATTGCATCATCAAATGAAGACGCATATGGGCACGAAAAATGCTGGCCAGGCCAGCGACACCGTCATAGCGTGGTATCCCCGGTCATGGGACTGGGGACCAAAGTGCCGCTGGTTCAAGACCACCAAAATTTGCAACTTTTCTTCTTTCCCTCTTCATCATTCCTTCACTCCCTCCCGGGAGATAGGCTAGAAACAGATGTGGTGTAAGGGTTAAAAATGATGATGAAACAAGATAAGAAAACACATAAATGTAGTAGCATGGTTTTATTAGCTTCTGTAGGCCAAATCCAGATCTCAGTGAATTGACCCTTGGGCTATACTACAACAAACACATTAGAAAGGTGATGTATTTGAGCCTGAAGAATAGATTTAAAAAGGTTTATGCTGCTTTTGAAAAGGTTTATAACTCTTTAGGCTGCACAAAAAATTGTATGTTTTGGGTTGCTCTTCAAATCTAATTAGTGTGCTGTTATACATGTAGCTTTGGATCCCTGGGGGCAGACCTCGAATTACAAAATAAAACCTACATGCATTTTGTGCATGCAATGCCGAAAACTTACATGCACAAATCAAATGGCACATGCACAATCATAAATATATTCACACATGCTGCATGGAAAACCTCATAAGCTCTTACAAATTGGTTCCCGATCGATACTGTTATACTTTTGGAGGCATTATTGGGTCACACGTTCATATGCCTTCAAAGAAAAGCTTGTGAATTCCCTGTGGTAACTAATAATATAGGAGCTAATACAGATTTTATAACTTTTTCAGTTTATATTTTAATTTTTTTTTCTACTCGTGTTAAAAATGCATGCTGATATAATGAAAATGAAATTTATTATTTATAAATTTACATGCACACTGTGCATGCAGTACAGAAACTTTACATGCACACAGAAAAAGTTACATGTATGCATTTGTGCATGTGTGCACCCAAGTAATTCGAGCTCTGCTGGGGGGGGGGGGCACTCAGATATGACAGTGTACACATGCGTGACCAAATTTTTTCGAAACACCCCCTAAACAAGTTTTTCTTTGTGAACAAGTTTTTAGCGCGTTTTCTCCAAAAATTTTACCCCCTAAACAAGTTTTGTCCTAATTAGAACCCCTAAACAATTTATAGTCTAAATATGACCCCCTAAACAAGTTTTGCATGAATGTCAACAATAGGCTTGATTTGGGGGTTACAAAAGATCATTTGTATGTTGTCAAAGAGCATTCTTGGGATTTTCCACTCCAGACGCCCGCCCGTACGTCTATCATTCCATCAACTTAACAAACTTTGATGTTGTCAAAGTCTGTTTTGTTTGTAAGCACAATTCACATGCAAGTCTCAAATGCATATTGTGACCGCTTATATTGACGATCCTGGCTACAGCGCAGCGTTCATAACCCTGTCAATACTAGCGACACACATAAACTGCGAGTAATGATGCGATAGTGCATGCCTGGGAGGTTCTTTTTTTTTTTAAGGATTCGATGTAGTCTTGGCATTGGTGCTTCACAAACATAAAAAAGTTTCAGATCACCACCAAAAATATTACAGGGAAGGTAGTTTTTTGGACATGCGGAATAGGAGCGACAGTAGGTACAAAACACGATAAACGAAATGGTACCCTAAACGCGTTTGAGCCATATTTAAAACTACCCTTCATGAAAATCGGCATTTTTGATACCCTAAACGTGTGAAGCGTGTGACACGCCCGACACTAAAAAAACACCCCTTTTCACACGTTTTTTTGGTCACGCATGTGTACATCATTATAGTTGAGTGGCCCCCCTGGGCTTTGGATTCATAGACTCTTGTTTGTATAGTCTTGTAGAATTGTAAGATTCCTTGCAGAACACCAGATAAATTGTCCACATCTTGGCTTTATTCTTATAAATGGACTTAAATCAATTGTTAGCGTAAGTCTTCAGATAGGACTTAACAGATAAGATAAGATTCCAGTGCTATCTCTTATTTTTTGTATTAAAAAATGTTAGTGCCATATTTTTCAGAAATTAGGAACATGAAAAATTAACCATAATCAGCATTTTAACCATTACCATGGACCAGGTGTATATGCTCTCAAAATAGGATTCCCTCCCATTCAACAGATTTCATCATATTAAAGGGGTGCTATCCAATCCTCGCCCTTGACCCACTTGGCATCATTAGAAAGCTTGCATTTTGTATTTCATCTGTGAAATAGTATGGCTAAACTCTTAACCATTATGATGCTACAAGCATTTTATATAGTTTGTTTACAGTTACCAGAAAATATTTTGTACAGTGATCTACACACAATTAATACTGCTCTCATGAAAATGGTACAACGGATTCAATTGAAAATTTCGGAAAATGTGATAACCTTTTCTACAAAACGAAAATTATGTTGTAATCGGGTGGGCACCTTGAATGGCATTTCTGGGCATTTCAGCAGTGTGTGGTAAGAAAGGAACCGTATTAATCGCACAAAAAATGTTAAATAGCATAGAATTACTACTGTCAATAGACCTTCAAGTAAACTGTCATATGTTGACAATTCATTTTACTTCCTTGTTGAAACAAGCAATCAAGTTCACACTTGTGTGCATGCTTTTGTGAGTGTTTTCATTGGAATTTCCCAATTCATCAGTCATGTCCACACTGAGGCTGAAACTCTGGAGTTTCAAAACTCTGTAGTGTCGATCAGGGTGTTTGGGGGTGAAGCTCAAACTCCGATAACACTCTGGAGTGTTTTGGAGTGTCGTGCCGTGTGGACAGCTTCGGGGGATAGTGAGCGGGGGTAACCTCGCAAGGTCATCTCTGTTGACAAATTTCTGTGTTTGAATACACAGGCGAAAGTCCATGGCTTCCAGTATGTTGACTTCCGTTCCAAACTCCGATATGAGGTGTGGAGAATTTTCAGGGGATGATTTCAGAGTTTCAGCCATCGTGTGGACACAACTTAGAGTGAAGTAAAATAATTGGATTTAATTTTCACCTCCGGACTTTCAAACCCTTGGAGTTTAGTGACCGTGTGAGTATGGCTTATATTTGCTTTGATTAGCAAATCAAGTGGATTCTGGTTTCTTCTTGTGGCTTTTGTTTCAAGTTCGTGTCACTATCGATTGCTCCTGTCCAGTGGAATAAAGCTTAGGATGTGGGAATATTTTGATTTACTTCCAGAAAGGTATAACAGGTCAAAAAAAGGAAGAGAAGTGCTTTGCATTCATATTCAGTAATGATATCATATGAAAATGTAACATGTTTTTAAAATTTCATCCCCTAATGTTTTTAATCTAGATTAAGCAGTTGTGTAGCCCAAACACCCAGGGAAATGATGCACGCTATGGGCACCGCCATATTTTATAGTATTTTGTAGATCCCTCTTCTGTAATTGCAGCACCATGTAATTATGCTGAGGGCATACAATAAAATGACAAACATGGGATATCCTTGTTTCCGTAAAAGTAGGAAATTATTTAAAGCAGCAGTTCTGGAATTTATTACTTTTTTTTTAATACTAATGACATAATTTGTGTGGAAATTTGACTTCAGTAATTAAACTAATACTGCAAAATAAAGTTAATTGTTTTACATTGTACATGTGTTGTAGCTCAAGTGTAAATGTGTCGTGATATTTCTAAACATGTAGTGGTCTTTCCATTGGCCAGTGTACATGTTCAAACGTGTACACGTCCCAGCACTGTCAGGTTTTGCCCTTTGTAAAGTGTCATTTTCCAAAAATGTTTTTCAAATCATTTCAAAGTAGATTGGTGATTTTTTTTTTTTGAGCCAAGGTTTGAATGTTGCAAAGAACAAGTTTTAGTAATTCCCATGTTCAAAATAATTTTGTCCTGGCTGCATTCTTAATTGTAAAACTTTATCCCATACTGGGATTAGACTTCTGGCATTGTAGTATCTGTGGTACATGAAGACAGAAGAGCTCATACTTGTATTTAACTAATGCCTTTTTAAGTTATGAAGAAAGTGGGTGCAGAGCTGTTATGTGAATCTTTGTTCTTGATTCATGAATAGGAAAATAAATTCTAGCTTAGAAGCCTGGAAGGCAGTTTAGTTTCCTTCAAAAAATGCACAGTCATTTGCAAATTATGTTGGTGATTTTTGAATTGAAGTTGGAAGAAACAGCTGGTGCATATTTATACTTGGTTTCAACATGGTCTACACAGGATCTTGAACTTCTTATAAGATTAAGCATAAATGTTTACATAAATCTAGTAGATGTAACACTTTTTGTCATCAGGAAAAGTTCAGGAAAAGACTATGCAATCATGTGTGCATGTGTGCATGGAAATTGTATGCCTTGTGGGGACGTTTTTACCTTGTGGAACTTTTAAAAAAATTCTGAGTCCCACAAGCTAAGAAGTATGTATTAGTTTTCTCAGAGCACAGTCCATTTTTCACCCCTAAAAAAAATAAAAGGGGTATTTTGTGATCCACAGCCAGGGCCGTGCAAAAAACCGAAGGCAATTGCCGTCGGTTGTGCCCCTACCAGTGGCCTTGATGCACCAAGAAGTTATCCTATGGTTTTGCTATTCTTTTACATGTTAATGCCTTCTAAATTTGATGTGCCCTTCAATAACTGCCTTGAAATGGGGTGCCTTCAGAATCCTTATTTTTGCACCCTGTCCACAGCCTTGTCCCCCGATTTACCGCAAAGAAATTGAGATTTTTATATCATCTGGACCGTTGGCCCAAGTATAGCTTGTGTACCTAATCTTACGTGAAAATTTGATCTACTCTAGAAGACTTTCGTAATTTAGTATTTTCTGTCTGTAAATGGACAAATGACCACACGCCTATGGGGCAGTGCGATGCAACTAATTCAATAACATCAAAATGCAACATCAGAATCAACGGAAATTTTGGAAATAACTTTTTTGTGAGGGTATCTAGCAAATCATAAACAAAAATGTGCTAAAATCATGAAACGCACCTTTAACATATCAGAATAAAGCGTAATAGTAAATGGCACTTTATTTCATTAGTACAGCCTGTCACCCATATTGTCCAAAAACTGGTTCATTTTAACAGTTAAGCAAAAACAAAAGAAAAAGGAAGATGTGCTTTGTGTGCTTGATTTTTGTAATGGATTTACTCTTGTGATGTTTTTTTTTTCAACATCCAAGAACCAAAAGAGCAAATTTTCTCAGGTATATCCCAGTTTTAAACACATTCTTTAATTTGTTTAATCTCCAGATTCCCATGGCAACCGGGCTCATAAATATAGAAATATCGGACTCTAAATTCGTCATTGACCATTGCAAAAAAATCAAGGCTTACCCCATTCAAAAAGGTTCTAGTTGTGGGAAATAGTGTTTGTCAGGAAATCGCTCTAATTTTGAATGAGTTTTTAACACATACAACAAAATTATTTCTGCTACCTTATACTTACAGAAGATAAACAGGTTGTTTATTAAGGGCACTCATATGCAAGCGTATGCTATAGCTTCCATCCTCACATCACTGGTGGACATTATATATTTGATTAGCTATTTGCCATAATTTGCTAAAATGTTTAGACTCCAAATTAAAATGGCCAATTGGCTCCACTCCAAAAGTGTGTATTGAGCATCCCACAATGCACCAGTTTAGAAATTTCACGGAGGTCTTGTGATCCCACAAAAATCCTATAAAAAACCCTGGCCTCTGTACTCAGGTTAGTCCACAAGGTGCTAGTGCATTAGGGATTTTTTGCATGATCAGGAACAGTCTTGTGGATTCTAAAACTTTTTGAAACACTTTTTTTTATCCCTAAATACTGACATGTGTGTGTGACAGTGCAGTATTATAGGCACATTGCAATGCATTGTGGGATCTGTGATTCAAAACACCTATGGGGCTCCATAAAGTTCCAGGTGATTGCTAACTTTGATTAGCACTGTATATGTTCACTCACTTGGCGGACCAAGAAGAGGTGACCTGGTGTTTGAGGCTATATTGTCTGGTCACCAGCAACGATTTCCTGATAAGACTGCGTCTTTGAGTGGTTTAGGCAGTGTACGAATCATTCTCAGATTTTTCAAGCATTGGTTTTTCGGTGCTATACTGGGCAGGGGGAGTTGGATGGTGAGGCAACACATTTGATGCATTGGTGGAGTAATTGCAGGTGAATGATGTGGGTGAGGCGATTTCGCAGAAGGGGTCCTGTGTTGTTGGTTTATTGTGTACATATTATGGGCGTGCCTGCCATGTTTATATTACTCGCGATCAGGGCATAACCAGGGGGGGGCTGGACCCCCGGACACAAAAAATCGGAATGGGAGCAAAAAATGGGAAGGGAAAAAAAGGGAGAAGGAAGAGGAAGAGAAGGGGAAAAAAGAGAGGGGAAAGAGGAAGAAGAGAAAGGAAGAAACAACAATAAGTGGGAAGAGAAGATGAAAGAGAAGAAAAAAGGAAGGTTATTGCACCTTCAAAAAATTATTGTAAATTGTGCTCTGAAAACACGACTTTTTTTACCCTTCTAAGACGGCAAAAATATGCCCCTGAATCCCTGGGACCCCACCAGTGTCCCTAAGCAGGCCCTGGACACCCACCATGTAGGTCTTCACAGCAAGACGATGCACAGTGAATCATCCCCCAAAGCTGGTACAGGAATCGGGAAAACATCTTGAGTCTCCCCCTCCCCCCCAACACCGGATAGTTCAGTTCTTGGGTTACCCTGCCTCGCAATGCAGAAGAAATATGACACTAAATTTTGGGAATAAAAAAATAAAAGTTGCGTATTTCTGGTCTTCACTCTTAATTACCAAGATTTGGGAGTGGCGGGCTCCAATTATCCCTCTCTCTTCAGCCCCTTTAAAATTATTAGTTGGTAGCATTGGCCTCAGGGAAAAAGCGCGGAGGAAGGAGGGAGGGCAGTTTGTATTTATTTTTATCCTCCGGCTTGAAAAGGCAGAAGGGGGAAATTGCAAAGAGAGCGTGGGCATATCTGTATCTATGTGGTGTGTGTGTGGTTCCAGTAGGGTAGTTTTCATTTCAGGTTTCAAAGGAAAGTTGGGATTCGTCCAATTTCAACCATTATCATGCTTTGAGGGCCGATACGCGATAATATCGGATCCTACGCATGATAATGATTGGATGATTTGTGCCCAATATTTATTGGTCTCGCTATGAGTTAAATATTGGGCTCGACTGTGTCTCGCCCAATATTTTTGCAACTCATAGCTCGACCAATAAATTTGGGCTGAATCAATCCAATTTTATTACAGACTTGGAGCTTAGTGCAATAGGGGTTCCTTCATATGTGGATGATGTCAAAGGTCATGGACCAAGGTCAAAGGTCATCTGAGGTCATGTTCCATACTGCCATCTTGCCGGGGGATCTTGCAAGTTTACTTGCTGTATTTTTTTACTAAATGACACCAAAATATGGCCATTTTCATCAAAAATTGAAATTACAACTAACTTTCAGTAGCATCAGAAAAAATATGGTGAGGCTTTTTAAGTTTACAAGAAATAGACCCCTTGGAGGTCTCTAAAATCACACGAAAGTGACTGTCATTGATTTCTAACACACAAGTAAAGAAAAATTCATGTTATCCCAAAAAGTGAGGAGGGAGGGCTACAAGAATCTGATATTTTTTGCAACTCAAGTTAGTAGTATTTCCAATAGTTGTTAGTCATGGTTATCATTCCCTGACTGACCTTAGTTTTTTTTAACCCCTCGCACATCTGCATGCTAGCAGCTTTCAAATTCCCCATGCAGGCTGTTAAGAAGTGCTAAACCCATAGGCCGGTATTCACAAAAGCGGTTAACTTTAACCCTGTGTTAAATATCCCATAGAGGATAACATGAATTTAACCCATGATCGTGGGCTAAACCCTGTTTAACCCTGGATTAAAGTTAACCCGCTTTTGTGAATACCGGCCATAGGGTTCTTGGATCCTCTTGCTTAACCACAATGAACTTACTCCTCTCTTTTCAATATCTCAATGAAATTCCAATCAAGTGCCAATCTCTTGTGATTTTTCAAGTTGAATTATCCTCAACATCACAAGATGCGCTAAGATGATGTCATGTTAACATAACAGCTGTAGACAGGTGCACGGTCAATTCTAGTGTCATCTTCTTAACAATATAAGTGATCATCATCATGCCTTATTACCCATCTTCTATCGAAATGGTTAGTGCTTGCAATAGTTTTTCCAAGAAATTTGAGAATGTAGAGTAATTCTCCAGGAGTGACTTCTTGGTCGTAATATAGCACACTGAAGTGCTGTGTGGAGGCATATGTCCAGTCTGTGGGATGCCTGTGAAGGTGATGTAGAGCCTCCCTTCGCATTTGTGAGTACAGCGTGTTGTTGAAGTGATGATCACATGGGGTGTTGGCATTTTTGTTCCTCGATAGATGGATGGATCTTTTAAAACGTTTGTGTTGGTGGCGCGCATGTGGTGTTTGCGCGCATGTGTGTGTGCGCGCATGTGTGGTTGTGCACGCATGCAATGCGTTGTGCGTCGCGTGTGTGTCTGCATGTGGGGGTGGAGATTATAAGTAAAATGTAAACTCAATGGGTCTGAACTGATGCTTGGGTAGAGTGTAACATGACCTCACATCTGTTGGGGTCAAATGTCATTTGGGGGCATGCTGATCACAACATTCAGCAGGAACCTCTTATCATTGCATATTCCCAGCCACTTACTAGGTGGATGTTGTCTCCAATAAGCACCTACATACAAGCACGGTACATGTATTGGGTTGGGTATTTATTAAATCATACCTTGTTCCTTATTTTTTGTGCTCGCCTGTACTTTTTTCGGCAGAGACTTTAGTAATCACTTTTTCTGTCTGTCTGTCTTTCTTCTGTCCGTCTGTCTGTCTGTCTGTCTGTCGTCTGTCCTCTCTTCCGTCTGTCTGTCTTCTGTCTGTCATGCTGTCTTCTGCCTGACTCCGTGTTCACGGCTTGTGTACGAATTTTCTGGAGTTCCGTAGGGC
This sequence comes from Ophioderma brevispina, assembly GCA_023653785.1. NCBI lineage: Eukaryota > Metazoa > Echinodermata > Ophiuroidea > Amphilepidida > Ophiodermatidae > Ophioderma > Ophioderma brevispina. The sequence continues at coordinate 578 of JAMKCH010087290.1, read as the reverse complement.
TACGATGAAATGTAACTTGGTGGAAAGAAGTGGGTCATGAGTTTCTCATCTGATTAGATTTTGGGGTCGTAAAATATGCTAATTAATTATCTAATATTTGCATAATTAAACGAAAATTTTCCCGCAGGCTGTGTACAATTTTTCTGGAGTTCCGTAAGGCGTATGATTATTTACCGTGGTGGAAGGAGCGGCTGGAGAGTTCTCGAACTGATTAGATTTCGTTCGGTCGTCTTTCTGGCAACGGAAATATCAAATGAGCTAATTAATATGCAAAATCAGCGTAATTGGCTAGAATTTTGAAACGGTACATCCGATACGGAAAATTCCTTCACTGTATGAAAGCCAATCATGGTGCGCATCTTTTTTTTTGCATTTGAACGTGTGTGATTCCATCGGCTTAGGTATGCAAATGAGCTCATTGAAATAATGCGTAATTCTGTATCTCTGAAACAGTAACAATCGGATAGGCACATTCCTTCGCTGTGCATGAAAGAATAGCTATGCCGTGCATCTTTCGGGTGAATCTTAATTGGGGCAAGTGGCATTTTGGGCATAAATTATGCTATTAGGTGTCGATT
>JAMKCH010087289.1:0-14423 GCA_023653785.1 Ophioderma brevispina | reverse complement strand
GCTTGCACAACTTCTTTGGGAACACTCTACTTGTACAGTTGCAATCTGGTGTGCTGCTCTTTGTCTTACAGCTATACGCGAAAGCAGGCGAGACTTGTGGTTCGAGAACCGCCTTGTAATAAGAATGTTGGCACTGTGTTAACTATCTTCATTTCAGGAACTACCTTTTAAGGTGCTGCAGAGCAATGCTCTTCTTAATCACTCTCCTTGATCATCACAGGAGAGTGATTTGAAGCTCCCCTTAGAATCTGATCCATAGCGTGTCGATGTTACATGCATATTTTGACCATTTTTATGGATCTGATCTTAAAATGGCTTTGACAGGATAAATTAATCTTCTTGCAAGAACACAGACATGTCTAGTTTGTATTTCTTTCAGATTAGATCCTATTTGCTTGACATTTTTGTTTTTATTTTGTAGCTGCTCCTTTATTGCTCCCCTTAAATGTTTGAGGAGAGTTCTTTGTCACTCCCCTGTTCATTTTAAAAGGCATTCCCTGACATTTTCCCCTTAGTGCACTTTGCTGATATTCTAGTCCACATCATCAGATTCAGTAGGTTATCAAGTGCACAGAACCCTGGACCTGTTCCACTTTGATAGGGACATTCTTTTCATTTACTGTCATGTCATTTGGTTTTCAAAATAGGTCAGTTATGTGCATAAAACTTCTAGGTGGGTTGTTATTAGGAAGTGGTTGGCTTCTCAGAACTAAAAATTAGTCTTCTCATGTTTCATGTTATTGTTAAATGGTTGAGTCATTTTAGTCACTGACCAGCAAAAATATACTCCTCCAAACAAAACAAGAAAAAGTAAATTTGAGGTAATTTACTCCACGCTCATTAATTTCGCCTAGATTGGCCCATTAGGAACTGACTAAGAGCATTTTGTGTTGGGTGTTTTGATGTATATACTTTGCATTTAGTGATTTATAACTAAATTATATATTCTTGTCACCGTATGTTGAAAATCTTGTCATTTGGTGATTTTAGCTTGTATTTCAATGTGATAGTGTTGTATTTCCTCTGTGAGAGTTATAAATGTAAAGGAAACATGCATGAAGTTGGCATTTTCCCCATAACTCTGTAGTGAGTTGTCTTTAAAGACACTATCAGTGATTCACTCGAAATAGTAAAAAATAATACCTTAAAAGTGATAATTCTTGGAAGTTATCTTTTTCCAACTGAAAAATTGAAAGGAAAACGGTATTCAAACACACAGATCCCTATTCAATCATATGGACAGTAATTACTAAAATATCCATTTTGTCCTTATTGGGCAGCTTTTGGGCCCATCACTTGTAGGGTATGTTAGGATGCCTATTCTTGCTACAAACCTGCACAAAGCTGATATTTGCTGATTTTGTTTTCAATTTTCTGATTGTGTCTTTAATCTATAACACCAGCTCTAAATTCATAGCTTCAAAAAAGAGAAGATTTCAATAGCTTCCCACAATGCATTGCTTCCAATGGAGGTTTTTGTACAAGTACTAATGTGGATCGTTAGTGATGAAACATGGCTAAATTGACAGTACTGATCACAAACTTGCATTTTAAGAGCGTTTCATCTCTAACGATCCACATGGCAACCTGTACAAAAACTTCCAATGGAAGCAATGCATTGTGGGAAGCTACTGGTATCTTCTCTTGCTTCAAAATGTCAGTAACCACAATGCAATGCATGTAGCAATAACCCTGCAAATACAGGCCTACATGGAAAGAGGATGTAGGCAGCTGTAGTATTTGCAAGACATGGTAATCCGCAGTTCCACCAAGCTTACTGTATTCAAAGCTTCCTTGCTTATCCATTTCATGCACAAGAATCTGTGCTTTACAAAAGAAGGGTTACGCCAGGATTTTGTGCAGCTTTGAGGTTAATCCAGGACTTGGGACTTGAAGAGTGAAAGCAGGGGTGTTCTGTTGAATTTCCATACTATCATGGTCATGGACTCGTTAAGTTCAATGATCCTGAGTTGACCCTGTTTACACTTACTAAGTGTTGGAATTTGATTGCAAGTCCTTTTAGTCAGATTGCATACTAATCGAGTCAAATTGAGAGAAATTTGTATCCTCAGAAAATATCTTTGTTTTCCCTTTAAAGGAATATGCAGTAATTTTGTCCTTGGGAAAATGGGGGAAACTTGCCTCCCCCACTGGTTTTGCTACTGGTCAAACCCAAAATATTTTGTTTTGTGTGTACATCCAGGTCATAGAAAAAAATGGGCCCTATACCAAACCGCTCATTTCATTTATAGCAACAAGACATAGACCCACTTGGTGTTAACACACCAATGTGAACTCGATTGATGTACAATAAACCAATTGATGTACAATAAACCCATAAAATCTGGGTGTCAACCTGTACATGAGCCTGGGTAACCACCCGAGTTAACAAGGGTTCCGGTGATACAAACAGATGAAATGGCACCACTGATCTCTATTATGGATTGGGAACCTGGGCTTCTTAATTGAGGCACTGACGGCCATATTGGTCATCCAAAAAGAGCCCAAGCAGGTGGTTAAAGGGGGATGGCCCGATTTATGGATATGAAATTTTCATTTTGGTAGATTGGCCTTCACTCCAAAACCCCATCTGTAAAGTTTCGCGCCGATATTTCAATCCGTTTTGATGCGAGAGCTAAAAACGTGATTTTGTAAGCCCCATAGAGTACTGTGTAGAATTAATATTGGTCGACCAAAATGGGTCATATTTTCGCTTATAACTTCCGAATCAAACATCCTGTGGCTCTAAGATTTCACAGGGTAAATGAGAAAAATAGTAGCTTTCTTCTGATACCAAAATGTTGACCACTTCCGGTAAAATCTGGGGCTTCTGGGGACGAGGCTATTAGCGATCGGGCCATGGACCTTTAAGAGTTGGTCATTTATACAAAATTTGTTCCCATTGAAATGTGGATAAGCGACATAACAGACTAAAGAATCCAATTCAGTGAGCTCATTGTATTTGCCGCGTATGGCATGGCATGTCTCTAAAACGTGCACCCGGGATACAACTTCTGTTAAACAGGTAGGTGTCTCTGGAATGCTATTGTGTTCGGTAGACCAAGATGTCCGCCCGTTGCTCCATTCATCTAATATACAATTACTGTTGTGTAGCCAATCCATTGTATAGAGATCAGTGAATGGCACCCTATCCGAGACCAGAGCTGTTCAAATGGATACTCTATCCGAAACCTGGGGCCAGGCAATATGAGCATTGGAATTTTAACCTGGGATTTTACAGTCCATTTGAGCTATTTTATGCCTGATTTCTGTTTTGAGCATGGTATCAACACTAAAATCTAAAATCAACATTCTAGCAGAGTCCTGCTAATTTCATACTCTATCTGAGACTGAAAGTCCAATTTGATACCCTATGTAAGACTGACAGAGACATAGGTTGAATTTGATACCCTACGTTGCCAGTCTCAAGACCGGCATGCCTTGCCCAGGTGTTGCGTTTTTGTAACTCGGGTGGTTACCCGACCAGAATACACTGCCCCCGGCAGTAAACCAGCCGGGTACAGTTGAAACCATGTATAACTGATCAAAGCCCATATAGGCAGCGCGGTGGAGGCCAAGAAATCCCACTTTTAGATGTTGACATTGGTTTAACACGTACAAGCGAAATCTCAACGATAAATGCTGATTTTGGATATATATTATAAGACAATATTTTCATTTTCCAAAATCATTGGAGCTGAAGAATCAACTCCATTGTAAGGGTTATTTCTGAATTTTTATGTATGAATAACGAACAGGGACTAAGTCTTTTGTGGGTCATGAGAACACCCTTGACTGAACACATTAATTAAATCAATATGTGCAGGCCCGGTATTGATGTTTGGTTCGTTTATATTGAAAGAGTCTTGGCCGGCATCATCTGAGCCCATAGACAATCTTGAGATATAGCGCTACCAGGAAGCGTTTAGGAATATTTAGCCTTCAAATCAACATGTATTAAGTCATTAATATCCTATCGTTATCAAAAAATGAGTAACATTGAAATCCTATTCATAATTATTGCTCAAATCAGTGATTGGTATTGTTTATATTTCGAGCAGTATGCCACAAATGTATGTATACAGTTCAAAATAAATAGTCCCCCCTGACAAAGGTACACTTTTCTGGAAAAGTTAGGCTCCTTAACCTGTTACAAAAATGTGAAATGTTCACTGCAATGTTACACATTTAATGTGCAAAAAAAAATTCACACAATTGTTAATCTTCTTCTTGAAATGATGTCTTTTATTAAATTTGATGACAAATTTAAAATGGCACTTTCGTGCATAGGATTTAACAATCGAGAAAATCCCGGACGGAGAAGTATCAACATGTCTAGTACAACACAGGAATACCACAGACACTTGATTTTGGTACCAATGGATAGCTATGGTCATCTTCTTTCCATTGGTACCAAAACGAGTACCAACATGCCTAGAATTACGTCAGGCTGATGCTATAAAGTTCACATGTCAGCACAACTGTCAACATCCATAGTGCACAGTGTAGAATAGGGGAAAAAGTGTTTTTTCACCAAAATGTTTGGAATATACGATTTCCACACGGTTTTTGCTCTCTTTGATGGGATATGACTAGATAATATACTCAGAGTTTTAGTGCTACTTTTTTGAGTCGGAAATATTGCGAAATATCAATTTTTCACCCTATATCCAGTATTTTTTATACTTTCCTCAACCTATGACGTCATAGTGACCTCATAATGGGAATGTTGGTACTTAATTTGATACCAATGGAAAGAAGAAACTCTAAGCTATCATGTGGTACCAAATTTTTGGGAATCGGATGTTCAGTAATGGGGGAAAAGAATCTTTTTAAAAAAATCTTTAAAACTTGATTTTCTCGACTGTTAAAGCCCTATGCAAAAAAGTGTCATTTTTTATTTGCCATCAAATTTAATAAATGAAGTCGTTTCAGGGATAAGGTCAACTGCTGTGTGAAACTTTTTTGCCCATTAAATGTGTAACATTTCCGTGTACATTTTACATTTTTGTAACAGGTTAAGGAGCCTAACTTGTCTAGAAAAATGCACATTTGTCAGGGGGGACTTACTTTTTTTGAACTGTATATCTGAAAACATCAAATATTTTATTATCTCAGCCTCGTTCGCAACATTGGAAAATCGCAGGTGTCTCTCTTGAAGTAATCTCTTATAGCTCGCGCCCTTTCTGGGCACAAGCAATTATAACTTGAAGAGGTCCACGTTCAAGGCCCACCCATAATTCCATGTACTTGGCTTGGAACTTGGGCAATAAGAGATAACGGGATAAGGCATGCGCCTTATATTAAGATGTGTGGAGAGTCTGTATGATAATCAATAGAAGAAGTGACACTATGTATCCCTGCTTTACTCCTATGCTAAAGGTTAATGGTTACACAGGCATGCAGCTTGTGCTCCCTACAGAAAAAAAAATCCTAGACCCTAGATGTTGAGCTCCATAGAATCACAGAGGTTAACACTGTACACACAAGCTAAGCTAGCGTAACCTTTTGTCAACATGTTGTCACATAAATCATTTGATTATGATATCAACAAATAGCTGTGGCGCTATAAACTTACACTTTTGCCCTATAAACGCTTGGTATTTCTAGGTCTGTGAGTATAGTGCAACAGCATGTAAATAGTGGTGGAAAGTATGTGTGTGTACACTTTGGCAACTCTGATGTGGGGATGCAGAGGAAGGAAGTTGGATACCACACAGAAGACGTGTTACTGAGATCGACATTAAACTGCGATGATGTCATGTGACTGCACATAGTTAACATTTTTTTTTAAATATAAAACATGTATGCATGGGAAGTAATGCAGGAGTCAAATGGTACCTTAAAGGTGCAACGAGAGATTTCACATATCAGGTGTCCCTAAAAAATTAAAAGTACTGATTTTTGCCCTGTTGTAAAGCTTTCCATCAAAAATATCCCCACCTGAAAGGATTAAGTCGAGAAATGATTCTTTGGTACAAAAATTGTGAAATTTCTAATTTCGTATAAAGGAGCAACGAAATTCAGCCTATGTTTTGCATTGAAATATAAAATCAAAATCGCCTTTTTCCTCTCTTTTAAGACATTTCTGTAGCGAAATACAAGGTAGGAAATCTATTGAGTATCTAATCTAAATGAAAATACTATTATGACACAATAGTTGGGTGCCTCAAAGTCTCTCGTTGCACCTTTAACCCACCCCTCACCTTTCTCACATTTATTTTAGGTCGTGCGTAGTTTCAGATGGGTCAAAATCAGTCAAAGATCCACTTGTCCTGACAATTTCAATCACAATTCACATCCATGACTCCAATTCACCAGATTAACATCTGTTCTGGTAGTTTGAAAAGATGCTTTAGGCCTATAGCCAAGTGTATTTTTTTAACCAAAATTTGGACCTTGTTCTTCAAAACGCCTTATTTTTTCTTACTCGCTATTCTCACAAATTGGCATGTCTGTTTGTATGCGACTGTGTATTAGTCCTCTGTAACAAAAAATAACACTACCCAGAACTTTAAAGTTAGGAGTGTGGTAGATTATGATGACTTCTGGTGTGATATTATAGTTTTGCACCCAGATATCTGCATTTTATTCTCCAAATGAACAAAACAATGCATGTTACCACCGTAATTACAGACTGTATCATTCTCATAAAGACCTTGTTTTGGACTTTTGTCATGGGGCATGCAGTCGCTGCATCGCCTGACTATGGACCTGTGTCAGGGCGCTTAATCTGTTCAAGAGGCTCAAACAAATCTTGGTGGGGTCATTTGTTGGGATTTAATAAGGTACTTAATTCTGGATTTAATTCCCATGCCCCATGGGGAAACCCAGGGTTGGGGCACTCATGTGTGAATGTTCTAGCACCCAACTTTGAGAAAATGTGCAGGGGTGCAATTCTTAAGGATTTTGCCCGATTACAGGATTTTTCATTTTCAAATTTTCCACAACTTAAATTTGATTTCCGCCTGATTCTAAGCATTTTAGGTCAATTTTACTCTGTCTTTAAGGATTTTTTACCAAATTTGTGATTTTCCATAAAACTCAATCACACCCCTAAAAATGACCCTAAGCTAGGATTGACATTGAAAAATGACCCAAAGATAGGGTAATTTTTCAAAGTCAATCCTCAGTTGGGATTGACTTTGAAAAATGACCCTAAGTTAGGATTGACTTTGAAAAATTATGCTAAGATAGGATTCACTTTGAAAAATTTCCCTAAGCTAGGATGCCAAAACTTGTCAAACTGACCCTAAACAAGGATTTTACTGCATTAAAATACCCTATAAGAGAGGAGCTGATATGAAATAGACCCTAAACAAGGATTAATGGCCAGAAAAATGGTTTCAGGGGTGGATTTAGGAATTCTCAATAGACATGTCGGCCAGAACGCCAACACAAGAGTAAGTTTTTTTTACACGGCGCCCGATGCCCTGTGCCATCATTCTTTGGGATCTGTGCGGCAAAAAGTTATTTTTCTACATCTACAGGGGGCCGCAGGCACCCTGTGCTCTGCAAAATGGACAGACAGAAGAAACTTGTATACCCTGTTCATCTAAGTCATACGCATATTCTTTTGTGACATTGTATAAACTTAACAAGTAATGTAGTTTGGTATATCATTTTGGTGGCAATTTCAGATAAATTAATATGGTATCTTTCTCTGTTACCTCCCGCCTATTTGTACACACTGCCCTAGCTTCTTTGGGGTTGTATGGGTGAAGTTGTTCCCAAATGTGACATTAGTCCAGGTAGCACACCTGGGGTAGCGCATAGGCAGCATATTACTGCGTTGATGTGTTTGTATTCATGTGTTCCAAAGAGGCTAATTAAAAGGCAGACAGGTGTATTAAAGGTGCTTGATCCGATTTATGTCTATTGTGTTCTGCCACTTGCACATAAGCCCCATCAAGTTCCGTGGGAAACAAACTTGCGGTTTGATGGTAGAAGCAATAATGCATATTGCAAAGTCCTATTCCATACTGTGCTAATATTGATGGTTAACCATTAAAACAGTGTTTTTTTTGTTTATATCTTGGGAATGAAATAGATTTGAGGGCTCAAATTTCAGGACAACAATGAGAAAAATACAGCCTTTCATCTGTTATCAAAATCGATACAACTTCCGGGTAAATTGGCGGTCCCAAAGACGATCGGAACACCCACCTTTAAGGGTTAAATGAAACATCTTAATATTCCTTGCATCTTGAAGTAACCAAATTCCAGCAAACGACTCTGTGCCCAAATGAGAGAAGGGGCAATAGGCTGACATTATCCTTCCACCAGCCAAACTTTTAAAAATAAGTTACCAAAGCTGGCTATATATTTAAAGCAAATTTTAAGACTACAATGGTAGTTTGTCATGTGAATTCAAGAAAGTCGTAAGTGCAATAGCTGCCATTTGTCCGAAATTCCTATCAAACATACTATTATGCAAAGTCTTTGTTCAGTAGCTCTTGAAATGGTTCTTCAGGCAACTGTGCCTGAAGAACCATTCCTACTGACTCAAGGAAAGATAAATTGAGTTTATCCTAGGCAGCACACAGATGTATCACATGGCAGCTATTGCACTTTCAACCTTCTTAACATTCACACAAGTTGTTTCCAACTGCAATTTTATAAAGTGGGTGAAAGTTAACACAGATATCATGTGGGCCCAATATCCTTTGAGATAGCATGGATGGAGATAACAATAACGTTTCCTTACGTGGAGGTTTGTGAATGCTCCCGAGGGTCGTGTGTGTAAGACAGGTAAAGCAGACAGCATAACAAATGACTATGTGATATTATTCCATTTAAAATTAAAGCGACAATACACTATTGTAATCCTACAGTTCTCCCTTTCAGATTCTGTATAGGTTATAACACTTGTCAATGATTTTAATATGTTTTAAGATGGATGATTTTAAGATGTTTTAAGATGGCTTCCCAAATATATGCAAGCTATTAATTTTGGAAGCCATCTCCAAACCACTGCTGCTAAGACTAGGCTTGTTTGGACTGATTTGAATGCATTTTTCATGCTGATTTCAAATATAGTCATGAAAATGCTTTAGGTTTGAATTTTTCAAAAGTACTGACATAAAGTCACAAGCAGGGTTGAGTCCAAACGATCCATATTTTTCTTTTTGTATGTGAAAGTATGTTTCCAGCAATGCATGATTTAAATTTTTTTTTCAATTGGATTCAGTACATTAATATCATGAGCAGCATTCATAATTACGGAGTGATCATTATGTACATGAGGGAATGGAAGATTTCAACCTTTTTTTTTTTGAAAAATTTCATGTTCTCCGTTCGCTTCCAATGAAAAATTTTGCATTCTCCAGATGTTATGAAATTTCTCCATTTAAAAGTTCATGTCCCCCTCTGTCCTTGTTATAAATTTTCATGTTTTCCCCTCTCGCTCACATTTTTTAAATATTTCCTCTCAAGTTCTTCATTCCCTCTCCCGTCGTAAAGAATCACCCCTCCTTTAAACCACTGGCAATAAATCAGGAGAATATCCTTTATTAGGCAACGAAACAACTGCTATGAATTTAAAAAAAAGGCTTTGCAGCCATTTCTTTGTTGTGAGTGAAGCAAGTGAAAAGCATTGCCTTTTTTGGCAGATTTTGGTGATTCAACAGTGGACCCAAGTGGGTGTTAACTTGGGTAGTGATACTGGTCAACTATCAGTCAAATGTTTCCCATCAAAAGTGCATTGAAAAATGCAGGTAAATTTCTAGTTGACTATTTTGTCCTCTCTCTAATGGCTAGAAATGATCATGGTTATTTGTACATTTGTTACAGTTGATCAAATTTATAGATTGATATCTATGAATGGAAAAAAACAACAACTTTGTTCTTGTAAATTCAACAGCTACAAAGTTACGAAATATTTTAGGGCACAGTTCCCAGTTGATATGTTTTGTTTTCTTAAGCAGAAACATCTCTGATTTTGAATGGCGTTGTTGCTGTGGGTACATTATTTTCTCTATTTTAGACATGTAAACAATAAAAACAGTTTTATTGAATGAATCTGTAATATTTAGTCAAATGTTGACTGATTCATTTGACTTTAACAAGCACTTTGTAAACACATTGAATTGACTGTTAGGCATGCTCAGGTTTTGTCAAAGATGGCTCCCTTCATGATTTACATAAGTTTCAATGTAGTTTGATGAAACAATTTTTTTTTGTGTGATATGGCTTTGCCATTTCTTAACATATATAGGAAGTTTATCAACCTGTCATTTATACAAATTATGTTTTCTTCATAAAATAATTTTGTAGGCCTAATCACTTAATGAATTGTAAAATCTGGGAATACTAGGTATGACTAGACTTGTTTGTAATATAAATTGCTCAGCTATTTGTACACACTGCCCTATAGGTTTGCAGGTGAAGTTGATCCCAGAAGAGATGACGTTTGAAACATAGTAATGCATTAATAATGTCTAAAAGTCACATTCATCAAATTTGTGATGTTCAAAAATAGTACAGACAAGTGTGTTAAAGGTGCCTCTCCCACCTCTCTGAAGGTGTGTCTCATGCCCCTCTAGCAGTTCCTAAGACCCCAGTTAAAGCATAATTCAGTTCATAAGATCCCCTATTTAGAAAGGTAAATTTTAGCCATATTTTAGTACTAAAGCCAGCAAATTTATCAAAATTTAAGTTCCTAAGACCCAACTTTGAGAGACAAAATCGCTTCGATGCAAACTCCCCAAGTTCAGAAATGGCTGCACATCCTTACCTGAAAAAAGTTGAGAGTGCCCCCTCCCCTGGGAGAAAGGGGAAAATTGGTAAGATTTTGCTAATGTTCTCTTAAAACGTAGTGAATGTAAGTGACAAGCATGTTTCCCTCTGAACTTTTATGTACTATTTCAATATTGAAAATATTGTTCAATGTCAAGTGCTGAGCAGAAACCGGTTCATCATGGCTGAGTACCTGGCCAATGTGGGTTGTCTCTGTCTGTCTGCTGCTGCTGCCAGCTATTAGGTGAAATCCCCAGTAAGATCTCAGTTAGGATTCTGAATTTGGTTTAGGAATATGGTAAAGTTGAAAAGTTCAGTAGTGTCTTAAGAAATTGGCCAAGCATTCTGAAATTAAGCTTTGATAGACTTTTGGGTGCATAAAAGAGGCTAGTCTGTGATGAAGAAAAGGAGGGAATGGGACAAATGAGAGGACACATTTGGGTGGGGGTGGGGGTGAGGGGTTCTCCCCTGTCTCAAAATGATAGGATAAAAAGAATGTTTGCATTTTTTGAGGGGTTGTGACCAGCTTTGACTTAAATTTGGGCCAAGTTAATGTAAATTGGACACATTGAGTCCACTTTAGCATTTGTTGGAGCGGGTTGCCTAGACAACTTGGGAGTTTTGCTCACCCAGGCTTGACTGCCTGGATACGCCCCTGCACCCTGGTAATTACTAAATTATTTTTCCAAGCCTATCATCCTTCCACCAGCCAAACCTTGTGACCCAATTCTGGCCATGTAGCAAATATTAAAGGGCCATGGCCCGATCGCTAATAGCCTCTTCCCCAGAACCCCAGATTTTACCGCAAGTGATCAAAATTTTAATATCTGAAGAAAGCTACTATTTTTCTCATTTACCCTGTGAAATCTTAGGGCTAAAGGTTGTTTGGTTATCATGTTAGGAGCGAAAATGTGCCCCATTTTGGTCGACTATGGAGATTACAAAATCACATTTTTAGCTCTCACATCATAACGGGTTGAAATATCGGCGCAAACTTTACAGATGGAGTTTTGGGTGAAGGCCATTCTATTAAGATGAAAACTTTTATACTTAAATCGGGTCATCACACTTTAAGATGACAACAATATTTGTTTCCAAAAGCCTAGTAGATAAAGGTTAGCATTCATCTCACGGATATCATAGCGGTAGGTAGAATGGATAGCGATAACGTTTCGTTACGTGGAGGTTTGTGAGTGCTCCCGAGGGTTGCGTGCCCAAGACTGGCGAGGTAGACAGACTAACGAAGCAGACAGACTAATGAAGCACACAGACTTAACAATAGATTATTAAACAATAGTGTCGATAAAAATGGACTATTAAATAATAATATGATTTTATGTGTCTACGAACCAACCTTAGTTTTCTTGATGTCTGTGAAAATGCCTGCAGCATTGCATGATTTTAAAGTTTTCTTTTATTCGAACTCGCAATATAAATGTCATAAGCAATACTTGTAATTAGACCATTGTAGTAACAAAGTTGAGAGCATGATCTTGATTGCAAAATCATCATTTATAAGAAAATTGGCATAATTAATACCCTTTGCACCTGCTTTGTAATGTGAATTATTCTGTTAATGGAATAAATCACATGATACAGGGTAGGTGCGTAGGGTATAATGTAATTATGCCTGAAAATTCAGAGGGTGTGCTTGGACATGTAGACTATGAGCAATACAAACATGGTAAAAGTTCAAATTAATGAAAATTTGATGGTGCTTCTCTCAAAAAATATAGATGCTGGCAGCCAAGTCTGGAAAAAACAATGGGATAATTCAAAATAGGTACATCAACACCAAATTCAAACTAGTGGATGGAGGTACCAGCGTCATATTGATTTTTTATTGGAAGTTGAACCTATGGTTGACTATGGGTTCCATGGTCAACCATAGGTTCAACTGTGGTGCCATTTCTCAAACCTATGGTTGACCATGGTCAAAGTGCATATGGCCATGGTCAAGCACAGTTTTACCATGGTTAACCATGGTGAACCATGCTAGCTTGGTGGACATTTTGTCTGGGCAATCCAGGAGAAATGTCAACCATGGTAGCATGGTTAACCGTGGTAGAACTGTGCTTGATCATGGCGAACTGTGCTTTGACCATGGTCAACCATAGGTTTAAGAAATGGCACCACATTCCAACCTATGGTTGAACCTATGGTTGACCATGGTTAATCATGGTCAAAGCAAGCTCAATGACCATGGTCAACCATAGGTTCAACCATGGTCAACCATAGGTTCAACCATGGTCAACCATAGGTTCAACTGTGGTGCCATTTCTCAAACCTATGGTTGACCATGGTCAAGGCCAAGCACAGTTGGCCATGGTCAAGCACAGTTCTACCATGGTTGACCCTGGTGAACCATTATTGCTAGCATGGTTGACAATTCACTTGGGAAATGTCACAATTTAGATTTGCCTTTTGCTGAATCAGAAAGTAAACATTGCGCATCTTTTAAGTCTGTGTAAAAGGCTAAATTGTGAATGAAAGTTAACAGGTCAGAAAATTCTTCATGGCTGAACCGAAACATTTAGAGATTAAATGTATTGTTTTTAGCCTTTGCCACATGATTATCTTGTCCTATCACACGGGCGACAGCAATATTTTAAGTAGAACAACGAGGCCTCAAAATCTCTCATTACACCTTTAACATATGCTTGTCGTCCTTCCTCAGCACATGCCCTTGCCAACATACACTATTCGCCTTTGCCAACCAGTCCACTGCTTCTTCCAAACCCAACATCTGCATCAAGTCCTCAGTCTTCATCTTATCCATCAACTTCACACCACACATCACTCTCATCATTGTTCTCTCTGTCCTTCTCAAGATCATCTCACTTTTCCACCTGTTCCACCATCCCTCTAGCTCTTTCATCTTTCACACACAAAATCTCTTGCCAAACTAGGGGTCACTCTCTTCATCTTTGTGCATCTCCCATGGATCCATTTCCCACATTTCCCATACCACACTGAATTTGCTTTTACCCTCTATCCAATTGGTCTGTCTTACTCACAAACACCTCCCCCTCCACCCTGCTCACCATCACTCTTGTCTTCCCAAGGTTTATCTGTAAAAATGTATTTGTTCCCCGTTTTGCTGGAACACTTTAATCAATATAAAACACCTTAAAATATAAAACAATAAAATCTTGATTTTTTTCTAGACAAGTTTTGTGACAGTAGACAATTATTTTGATACCTTTGTCTGGACAAAGGTGTCTAGACAGTTGTCTACTGTCTTGAAATTTGTCTGAGAAAATAAAATGATTTAATTTAATGTTTTAGAATTTAAGGTGTTTTATATAACTGCTTGGTCCAAAGAAGTGTTAAATTCCTAATGAACCCCAAACATTCAAGTGACCTATATTGGAATGAACCCGACCATCACAGTTCAGGTGTGAACAAGTTGCCAACTGTTAACAGGCACCTTTAGATTTTAAATGTTAGAAAATAAATGGTGAACTTACAAAAAGTGCTTGGAAATTAAAACTTTAGAAATTTGGAGTTCCAGTTGCAGATTAATTATGCATAGGCTTATATAAGGCCTCATAAAAAATATTTTTGATTCACGTCCCCGCCCGCGTGGAATTTAGGTGCCGCATCAATATTTCTTTTTTTGATAATTTCCTCAAGAGTGAATTTTTATCCTCATCATTTTGACCAAGAAACATTTCCTAAGCAAT
>JAMKCH010087286.1:0-15267 GCA_023653785.1 Ophioderma brevispina | reverse complement strand
GCTCTCATTGCCTCTCGGCCGTGTTAGGGATAATAAAACCAAAATTATCACCGGCGACAAGAGTTTAGGAATATTTAGTCCACTATCTACATTCTGTGTAAATTTTACGAAATTTCATTGCGGGCAAATTTTTGTGTCGCCTGCCCTAAGGCAAGAAGACACATAGGGATCACTTTGTCCACTGTAGTTGTCTGTTGTTGATGTCTGTTGTTGTTGATGTCTGTTGTGAAAAAGGGATAACATTTGCCTGCAATATCCTCATAGTTTGACGGATTTAAACCAAACTTGGGTCACAAGTGCAACATGGCATCCCCCACTTGTTGATGAGGTCAAAGGTCACATGCCAAGGTCAAAGGTCATGTGAGGTCAAGTTGTAAAATAGGCTGAAAATGTAAAATTGACCTCATTTTGAAAAGACGTTCAATTGGAACCAAACTTGAATCATAGGTGCAACATGGGATCCCTCATTTGTTGATGAGGTCAAAGGTCATGTTAGGCCTATCATTCACTAACCGCGACGGCAGGCGACACAAGCGGTCCGAGGACCGATATATTTTTTTTTCTTTAAAATCTAGTTTTCCACATCTTTCTATGGAGAATGGGCATATAAAGGGTGCTATAACATACAAATCATGACCTTTTAAGGCCTATATGGCAAGATTCCTGCAATGGATTTGTCTGATTTTTGCAGAGATAATAGCTGTTGCATGTCCCTACTTACATCAGTTGTCAAAATTGTGTTGCCGCTGCTTGAAATTGCTCTAATAATAAAATAGACAATATGTATGGGGTCAAACAGCTGTGGAAGCAGACTGCATCTATTCAACCTATAATTAGCACCCATCTTCTTTATGTGTATGACAAAAACCTATAATCTATGCCTCATTTTCAAGATGATTAGGTTGTGTCCCTATGGACCCCCTTACAGATAATGACATACCCATGATATAAAATTTTAAAAGGTATTACAATAAAATTCTGATTTTTGTTATGCATACACTTCCAGACTCTCATAAAATGCACAGGTCAGTTGATATTTTATAGGGAGGTCAAACTTGAAAGTTGAATAGCATTTTACCATATAGGTTTGTATCTGGACTCTTAGTCATTTTGACACATACCTATTAATCTCACCAGTGAATCTGTGTGTGTGTGTGGGTGTGTGCGCATGTGCATATGTGTAGTTGTGTACGTATGTGGATGTGTGTGCATGTGCGCGTGCTGAACTGGAATCCTTGCGTGGTGCTTATTTGTTGCATCTATCCTTTGTAAAAGTATCTTTTGTGCTGGATATTTCACAATTCTCCTATATCTTGACAAGAATAATATTCTCCTTTATCTTGACAAGAATAATATTCAACTATTATACTATTAAAAAAACTTTTTTTGTCTACCCTGGTTTGACAGAGCAAATCCAAGGCAGTGTTTCATCAACTGAGGCCAAAGTGATGCTGGAGACTGCTGCTGAGAAAGCTGAAGAAGAGTCAGAGGTAGGTCAAGATGACACCTGATGTCTACCAAACAAGGGTGTGCAATCAGTAGTGTATCAGACTTAAAGGGACATAATGGTATGAACAAAACAATTGACATAATGAAAAGGACCCTTACTGAAATCACTTCCACAAGTTTGAAAACAATTTGGATGTTTACATTCTGTAAAAGCAGTAAAAACAGGAAGAGTTCCAGGGGGAGGTGGCAGTTTGTGGCAATTTCTGGAACAGAAAAGCAAGGTGTTCACATCGCTGATAGAATTTACAGTGTATCTAGTATGTTTTGTGACACAATTCAAAAGCATTCAGACTGGAATTCAGGCATTGTACTTTAGGCTTGTAGTAAGATATTGATCTGGCAAGTGAAAGATGGATTAGCTGGGATTAGCACATATACAATAGTAATGGTCTGTGAGCTGATAACAACATGCTTTTCAAGTTTGGTAAATGCTGGAACTCTTCCTGTTTTTACAGAATGTAAACATACAAATTGTTTTCAAACTTGTGGAAGTGATTTCAGTAAGGGTCCTTTTAATTATGTCAATTTATTTTTTAATGCCATTATGTAAACACTATTATTAACACTATTATTGTGTGATGGATGAGCAATCTTAGCCTTCAATACAGTGACAGTGTGTGCCACTTTTGTTTGTTGAAATGCTTGATCTATAACTTGTCTCTTCTTTTGGGAATGTTTATTTGATGAATAAATTGATAAGTAGCTTTGTGGGCTAAAATGAGTGTAAAAATCAGCTTTTTTGTTTAAAGAATAGGATTTTGTGGGATCACATGCCCTTATTGAGGTGAAATTTTCAACAACTGGTGCATTGTGGGATGGACTCAATACAACCTCTGCTGATATCCAACAAGCACAGTCCCTGTTGTCAAGTGTTGTAACCTTTGCCGTGATAGCGTTAGAGAGCGGGTTTGAGACTGATGTAGTTTTGTCTTTAACTAATGCATGCATGTGCTGGTTAAATGCATTTGAGTGTTTATATTATAAAGATTTTAGATTGAAAATTACACAGGAATGGACATGGGAATTCTTGCTGCACTTATCCTTTTATCAAAAAATTCATTAAATTGTTCTTGTTCTTTTTTATTCAACAGGAAATAGCAGACAAGTTTCTTCAAGGAGAATTTAACCTTGATATATTTCTAGAACAATTCCAAGACCGGCGAAGAGTAGCCCACATACGACGCATCAAAGCCGATAAAATGGAAGAACTGCAACGCAACGGACACATATCCTCCCCGACTTCGTCTGGCCCCAGTGGGGCTGTTCCACCCTACGCCTCATCTAGTTCAAGTGGGGGCGCCCTTCCATACCCAGCGCCCCAACCTACAGCAGGTGCTTCCCCTTATTCGTCACCTGCTCGCCCAGCACCTCAGCCACCTATATATCAGCCTGGAGGCACGGCAACAGGATATTCAGCTCCTGCACAGAATCAGCCTTGGAGGCCATATGGACAGCCACCTACTGGGGGTATGGCAATGCCAACGCTAGGCTCGTATCCTCACTAAGAAGACTAACTGTGCATTTGTGGGGGGAGGTTGGTTTTATCTCATCGCAAAGTTCTTTGGTGTGAATTGACCACAGTGAACGAAGTGGGCTATTTTACCGATCCTGAACCTGCATGTATATCGCTGGCACCCAGATAAAAGGATTTCGAAAAAGTGAATGGACGGTGGTCATTGATCTGCAAAAGGTTCTGCTGATGTTAAAATTCGTATAAAGGCCAAAAAATCACCATTTTGTGATACGTCCTTTGCTCCTAATTGAATCATGTTTGGCATCATTTCAAACCTCCCAAAGGAAATTGGGATTTGGTATACATGTTTGTGTATAGGTCACTGAAAATGACCAAGTTGTTGGAAAAGGTAATTAATAGCCTTGAAAGACAACATGTCAAAAAAGGCAATTATGGTAAACTATTAAAGGCACTATCAGTGATTTCTGTAGACCTTTTTGCTTCACAAATTGATCAAGTAAATCCCAATGAAGCCATTTTAATCAAGGTAGGTCATGACTCCTAAAACTTCACAAATAACTCCTGATAATGTACACAATTATGACGGCATAGACTACTCGCAATCATATAGTTACGCTTGCATAGTTTCCAAATTCGACTACCTTACTCTTAGTAGAGTGAAAGCTTTTATGGACATGGACACTCTTCATCATCATAGATGGCAGATTTTGACTTTATAAGTTTGTACTAATTTTAATCATTTATATGGTTTATTAAATAAGCACATGTATGCATGCATGCATGCATGCTTGATGAATTTGATTGGGCGTTTCTGTAACCTGACCCATCTGACACACTAATGAATTTGGAACCATAATGGAATAAACCTGTGCTTTATTCTGTGAAGGGTTTCCGAATTCATAAGTGTGTCCGAAAAAAGAGTGTCGGAAACAACCAATTTGATTGTGTGTTCCAGTCAAGCAAGTCACTGATAGTGCCTTTAAGCATAAATATGTTACCCAGGGCTGTGTTGAGTGAGCATACACTGCAGAATGCTTCAGTGGCGTAGCTAGGATTTTCATATAGGGGGGGCCAGTGTCGCATCTCAACCGACAGAAAATGGGTAGGGTCCAGGGGCCCGCCTTAGGGCCCCTGTTGGGGTCCAGGGGTGAAGCCCCGGTGGGGGTCGAGGGGGCGAAGCCCCCTGAAAATTTTGGGTTTTATATGCTTTAAATGTCTTCTGAGGGCTAATTTTTGTACAATTTACTTGTCGCACGCTGTCTATTGAACTTTAAACCTATACTTTGCCGACAATCCGGCCTGTAAGTGCCATGACCTGAATTTTTCAAGTGCACCGACGGGCTCATCTCAACTGACGAAATCAATTATTGGGGGGCCGTGGCCCCCCACCCCCCCTCTGGCTACGCCACTGGAATGCTTCTTATAACTGATTGCTTAGATATATGCAAATTCTAACCAATCAGGGATTTCTGATAAATGTGTTTACCCCAATTGTCTATATATTGTAATGTTATGTGCATGTGTTACGGTGTATCATCATATGTAGTGTATGGTACAATTATACTTCAAATTAGTGTCTTTTACGACACCTAACATGCACTTACACAAAATAAAATATTGTTATGCTGTGAGATCATGGATTTTATATGAAGAGGCTGTGATTGAGACTGTCATGTTCTCCTTTGATATTTCCCCTTTGCTTATTTTGCTTCTGAACAGAAAGATGATTAATTTACATAGTTATATGAGGCATCGGAAGTCCAGTTGGATAACTACATTTCCCGAAAATAAATTGTGGCCACCGTGAAACACTGGATATGCACACAGCAACATGGTAGCGGCGTGTGGGCATATTATGCACCGTGATTTAAATGAGCTTTGAGCACATACGCTGTGTCTTGTGCTGAATGCTTAATATTCCCGGCAAGTATGTTCCATGCTGGCCACGATTCTTTTGCGGGAGTTGAAGTTTTTGTTTTTGTGCTGTCTGCTGCTAGCAGAGTGGCACATAGGGAATACGTTGGTAGTATGTGCGTGTGTGTGTGTCTGTTTGTGTGAGAAAAATTTTAACCCTGTGTTTATTGGACTCACTCTTTTACTCATTGATCAATTAACTTCACAGTGACTTTCATACTCGGTCAGAAGAATCGCTAGATTCATGGGAGAGCGTGGCCTGGTGGTTAGGGTGCTTGCCTGTGGAGCAAATTTACAGAGAAAATTGATGTTTACATTGTGTGAAAATTCCCGGAGAAATTAATGTTCATTATTTGTACTGACTGCAAGCTGAGGGCAATGACATCACTGCTACCATTCATTGTGCATCTGGCAAGCTTTTTATGGCAGATGTTGAAAAGCATGTGGTCAGTAAATCACATACCATTGCTTTTGTTGTTTTTCTAGAGACATTTTTGAAGATATTGTTATGACAGTTGAAAGGTGGATTACACCTCAGCATGCTGAACAGCTTCATTTTTTTCAAATACGCAGAAATTATGGGTTCATTCCAGTATTTATGTTTGGTTTGTTTTCACCAGACTCACTCTTCAAATACTTTGTAGATTTTGTTCATTACTTAGTTCAGTTTAGTGTCTTCCACTACTCATAATCAAGTTGTAAGCAGAAAAGATGGTGATGAGGTAGCAGGAAAAGGTGTACAAACAATGAACAATGCACTGCACTTTTGTTTTTTAAACAACTGTAATATAATATCTAATCTTTTGCATAACCTGTTTAATCATTTCTGAAGGGCACATGTCTGGACTGGGTTATAATTAATGATTTTCATTAATGAGTTCTTTATATCCTTTGCACCGTTTTATTATGTTAAAAAATAATGCTTATGATGCAGAGTAGGCGTGGTGAGGGGTATTATGTCATTTATAATTTAACCTCTAATGCTTAAAGGCTGACTCAGAGATTTCGAAATATAATTATTTTGAGTAGAAATTAAAAATAGTCATCTAGAACTAAAGATAGTCACCTAAAATGTCCAATTCCAAAGTTAGAGATGAATCGGATTTTCTGTTTTCATGCAGTAAACATTTATGCACAGTATAATAGTGCCATAGGATACTGTGTATTAAATTCCGGATCCGGAATTTGATAACAAAGTTGTGATTTCTATATGAAGGACTTCGATTTGAGCTTAGTTATTTCGCACAATGACTAGTATATGGACAAGTATTACGTACATGCAAAAAGCATGATTTGTTTGAAAATTGAGTGCACCTTCATCAGGAAATCTCTGAGTCAGCAGCCTTTAAGATGCAGAGTAGGGGTGGGGTATAATGTAATTATGCCATTTATAATTTAACCCTCTTTAATGCTATTACTTGGAAACACATTTTGTTACAACATCATGCCTGATATATTTTACCATTAAAAGAAATTTATGAAAATACACACACCAGGTGCTAGATCTGCCATTAAATCATACACAACAATGCATTATTGATCTTAACACTCATGCATAATGTTCTCAACCAAATAATGAGAGACCAAAACATTTGTAATGTGCTACAGACTATCTAGTTAGCAGTACATGGATTTTAGTGAATAGGCTTGAATTGTTAATGGCATATATATGTAGTTTATTATTGCAAGTTCATGTGCACTAGTGATCCTCAATATTTCTAAAATAAAATTAAGCCTTTTTTTTCAAATTATATTTTCCTTTGAAACTGGGTTTCCTTTTGATCCACCCTGTAGACTGAAATAGGGCTGTTTTGTACAACCACCACTCATGGAATTTTTTTTCAAAAATATAATTTTATCCGGTAGCGATATCCCAGACATGTGTCCTATAATTTCAATAAGCATTATACTAAGTATCAGCTCTTGAGTGTTGTAAATCTATAACTTCTGCTTGTGTGTTCTGTCATTACGTGCCTTTACTTGCATTGTTATTCATGTTGATACAGCTATGTGCCAAGCACACATCAACAAGTACCACCACAACAACTCTCCACATTCTCATATCCAGGAGGCAATTGACCTGCGACATGCATTACGAACCAACACACATGTCTTGGCATTTGGGTACATGGCCACCACAACAGTTAATACTAGACTAGTATTGAGAAGATTTAAACTACAGGAAATGTTTTATATTGGGGGAATGTTAACCAAGATGAATTGGGTACATTTACACATATCCAGGACCTGTGCTAGTTCTAGAAATCAAGGGCAGGTTCTAGCAGTGTTGCCAACAGAAATTTTGCCTACCCGCGGCAAAGGGCCGCGCCTACCCGTGGCAAAGGGCCAAAAAGTAGCCCAATTTTTCACTTGTCGCTTAGTGCATGTGAGGGCGCTGTTTTTACGAAAAAATGCCATTTTAGTCTGATTTTTAACTATTTTTTATTTATTTTATATTTATTTTTTATTTATTTTATATTTATTATTTATTCATTTTTTATTTATTTTATATTTAATATTTGTTTATTTTTTTCTCTATTCTTTATTTCTTTATTAACACACACTCATTATCTATTTTGCCAAAGTGATCCTAAAAAGACTGTTTATGTGGTCCTAAGAAGAACCGTTGATGTACAGCTGACAGCCACAAATTACTCACGAAGAAGAATTGCAAACACTCACAAAGAACAGCTATTATAAAATAATGTTTATGATCTGATAATGTCAGAGCAAGTGACGAATACTTGTCAAGAAATGTTCCGTTTTATAGTCCTCGAATACCCGCGGTACTTAAATTAATTTACCAAATCATTTGATTATATTCGCAACAGAAAAGGATGCATGCGGCGTATCCTTTTTACTTACATCCTAACAGCTTAGCAAGGTTTAATTGCCCTCTCACGTTTCACCCCAGTGAGCCGGGAATGAGCCCTACCCTTGTACCCATGACGGTCACTTTTTGTTATAGGATAATTATTTGTTGTTATACCTGAGTGAGCACCTACTCCCCGTCGTGTAAGGAGCACAAAGCACTCAGATCACGGGATGAAGTTGAGAGTTTGTTACTATTGTTGTCATACCCGAGCGAGTACCCCCTGAAGTGAATGCAGGTAAAGCATTTTCAAGAAGAAAGGAAGCGCTAATCAATTACGGACCTTTTAAAACTTTCTCGGAGCTTGAAATAAATGAGTACAGAAGGATAAAGGATGCCCGCGGGTGCCGCGCCGGTGCCGCGTCTTGGGACTATGAAAAGTAGCCCAATTTGGGGCAACCCGCGGCGGCCATTTTTTTACGCGCGGCAAGCATGTAAAAGGTAGCCCAATTGTGCGGGTAAACCGCGGCGTTGGCAACACTGGGTTCTAGCCAGAATTGCCTGTGTCTCACTAGCTTTTAGCAGTGGTTCTGCTTCACTGCATGAAAACAATGAAACCACTGAAGCGAATCTGGGCTAGAAGTAGCTCAAAGTCCGGGGAAATTATTAAGCAAAAAATGCACCCAAATTAGTGCTAGGCCTCAGCCAGAATTTGTTTTCTAATGTCTAGAAACGCTTTACTGGATTTGGGTATGTTGATGGTTGTGGTGAATTTAGCTCTATGATATATATTTTAACTCTATGCAGCCATGGAAGAGGTGAATTCAACACCCTAACACTTGGTGAAAGTTTTGCTTTGTTGTTTCTTTGTGTGGGGGTTCAGGTGAAATAGGTGGATTTGGGGTTTTATCCCAATTGCATTGAGCTAGTGAACAATGTCATTTCTGGCTCGCCGATTAACTTGTCGACTGTAATTCTACAGTATTGTTGGAATCTGAGCATTGAAAGTTGAGTTGTACTGAAAAAACCAAAATCCACATAATAATATGGTGATTGGTCTTTTGAACTCTTTTTAAATTTAGTGTGGTCTGAATTGTTTGTTTTTAGGCTATTGATAATTGTTACTAAGAAGAGAAATCGCAAGTACCTCCGTAACCAAGCATATTGATGGGTTTCTTTTAAATATGCTGTACGTACAAATACAAATATGTACAAAAAGCTGCTAAGGCAGGCATCGGTGCCTAGCTAGGGGGTTTTATATCAGGCATAATAAAAACAAAAAAAAATTGTTGTGTTGCCCTTTTCCGACCAACCCTTGGCAGAAAAGTAAATTCGGTCAGGAAAGCATCCAATCTAGAAAGTGTAAAAATGCACCCAAATTTGGCCTTTTTGAGTGCTTTAAAAAAATTCTGACCAATGCACCCTTCAAATTTTTCCCACTAAAAGGCAACACAATTATTTATATTTTTTGTTTTTGCATCATATTAAGGTAGTTTGTCAAGTGATGACACTGGATTCTTTTGAACTCTTTCTTAAAGTATCATGGAAATGATGCATATCAAATCATGTAACTTTAGACCTATTGTTATTGTTCAACTTTGCTTGTCACTTCTCCATCTTGTAATATGCTTGGGTTCAGAAAATGTAGCTGTGCAGATTATACACTTTCAGAGAATAACAAATTATATCATCAAAGTCTTGTTCAAGATACATATTTCCATCTATCAAATTCAAAACAAATTTGCTTTAGTTGAAGACTCGATTACATTCAGCAAATAAGCTGTGTGATGGCCCGTAATTATAAAACGGGACACTTAACATGGGTCGTCATATTAAAGGTGCAACAAGAGATTCAGGGGCATCCATATATTGTGTCATATGTATTGATTTCATATAGATAAGACCCCCATTACCTTGTATTTGGCTAGAGATATGCCTTGAAAGTGAAAACAAAAGGCGATTTTTATTTGCTTAATTTCAATATAAAACAAAGAAGGCTGAATTTAGTATTTGCTCGCATAGTAAATTTGAAGTTACACAATTTTAGTGCCGTATTAAAGAAATAATTCTCGGCTTTATCCTTTCACATGGATAATTTTCACATTTTTTAGGAATACCTGTTATGCAAAATCTCTTGTTGCACCTTTAAAAAAAATTGATTGCAAAAGGTCTATTGGGGGAAAACAATTCAAATTGGGGGCAATTTTTTTCAGAACAATCTGAACTTGGAATGAGGCAGAGTGTGAAATGCGCTTCCCTGTCTGCGGTTTGGATCTTACGTGCGGGCTAAAACCGTTGTTTATATTTAGTTTGATTAGCAGTAACAATTAATGGGAAACAGTGCAAACAAAACAATCCTTATGTATTCCAAATAGCAGTTGGCCATCTGGCGTCTGGACCATGCGGGCCAAATATGCTGCTGTAATGCTGGATTGCCTATTCATATTAAAGAAATAATGAATCAGTAATGACAAATGCTGTCACAACTATCCTTCACTCTTTTACCTCCAGCTCTTTGGAATGGAACTGCTATGTGGAATACATTTTTGTCCCAAATTTGAGCTACTTTGCTAAGTTTTCCTTATTTTGTTGGATACACCATATGCTTATCATTTAAGGTCAATGTGAAATCTATTTTCATGCATGGTTTCCAATATTTCTGTAGGTTGAGTTTGTGCAGCTCTCATTTGTATGATGCACTATTATGACCCCTGGGAATGGTGCGTCATGGGTGGTGCATTATTTACTGCGACTTTTGTGACACAGGGTACCGTCAGTGAAGCATTTGGTTAGTCACAACATGGTGACATAGGTGCGTCAATGACAGTCACTTTACCATGGGTGTGTCACATTTCATACAATTTCACCAAAAAAATATGTCACATTATTAGTTTATTGGTGTGTTAAAGTTTGCAATGTAAACAGGGTGCATCCTTTGCATATAGATGTACGACTCACATTGGTAAAATGACGCACCTTTCCCGAGGTCGTATAGTGCGTCATACAAATGACCACTGCATTACATAAGAATTGCAAAGTGTAAATTTTGAAAATGGAAGGTGCTTGGACAGAACAGTTTGTATGTGAACATCCAAATTTTTGTTCCCACCAACATAAAAAAAATGTATGAAAAAAGTCCAAAATGAATGAATGTATGTATGAAACAAAAGAAAACATTCTGAATGGCATAAATGTTAAAGTATCATGGTGTAATTAAAATAGCAAGTAGCTTACACAGAACATGAACATCCACATTTGTATATACCCACTGATAATTGTGTAGAACCAAAGTTACTTTATTCAAAACAGTGCAATCAAGTCTGAATGGAATTTCTTATTTGAGTGATGATGCAACAATCTGCAGCGAGATGTAAATTAATGAAAATTGAAGACAATGGTAAAGTTGATTAAAGGTCTATTCATACTTCACTGCAGTGCAATGCAGTGAAAATGGATAAAAAACATCTCTGACTAAATGCAGCAGCAACAGCAGCACACTTCAAATTGCATCGTGCTGCTGCTGTGTTGAGTCAGAGATGGTTTTCATCCATTTTAACTGCATTGCAGTGCAAGTGAAGAAAGAATTGATCTTAAAGGTCTGTTCATACTTCTACTACAATGCAGTGCTGTTGCATTGTCGATATATTGATCACTTTCTGCTGCAACTTGATGCAACTCACTGCAATGCAAGTTAAAACGTATTTGCAGCATCTTGGGAAGAGACTGCTATTTGGGCAATGCAACGCACTGCGCTGCAGTGCAGTAGAAGTGTGAACGGACCTTTACTCTTAAGTATTCATCCTTATGAAGGTCAGGGTGCTTATTCATTAATGTTGACAGATTATTTACCTCAACTTCAAATTCTCTGTACAATAAGCTGAACTTGAAGATGTCTCTTTTAGACTACCAAAAGAAGATTTTAGGCTCATGTTATCATAGGCCAGAAGTTATGTTTTGCGCATTATTCAGCAAAATTCACAGTTTTGATTTGGGCATTTTGATCTAAAATTTTATGAGTTACTGCTTATAAGGACATGGTCACTGAACAAGGATATATGTGACCCACTTCTACAAAACCAGGAACAAGTCACAGTCACTTATTCCTCATTTGATCAGAGTCAGTCAGAAATATCTAAATCCCCAGTTCATTCATGTTTAACAACAAAAGCAAGTATGACTTTAGTAGCCTTTTATCCCGCTAACCAAGTGATGGATTTTAAGTCTGACAAAAATGCTGTCTCCCACACATACATGACGCTTTTGGATCTCTAGAGGTATTACTTGCTTTTAAGCATTTGTACCTGAAGTAGACAAAAGACTGAAATGCTAATAGTTACCTGTGCTTAAAATATACAGTTGTCTGCCCACTTTGGTCGGGTGAATTTGAATAGCGAGGCATAACAAATGTTGATTGACCGGTATTCACAACCTTTATTGCAAAAAGGAGTGTTTGTCACTGCGACTTGTACCTGGTTTTGTAGAAGTGGGTCACATATGTGGTGTTGAGAAAAAAAATAACAAATTATCCCAACAAAATTCCTTTAAACAAAAGGGTATTTTTAAGTAAAAATAAACTTATGCCAGGGAATGTGAAAGGTCATAATTTGGTAACAATTGGGACTCGATATAAGCAAAACTGTATACATGTCAACAACAGATTTGCATTTAAGAGGTGGTGGAAATGGGTAATAAAATGTACATAAACATGTGGATGTTGGAGGCACTTTTTATGCATTTTCATTAAGTATTGACAGTCCAGGACCTAAAATAAGACATGATTTTTTAAGCTTACAAAATGGCTGTAGACATTAAAATAGGTGTTTGCAACATCCATACAACAGTATTTTCACCACCGCATAGGCCGAGTCTGTACGTCAACATGATCATGCCTGGGATATTGCTGTAGCCAGGCGGTTATCTCAGCTTAGTGTATTTTGCGAAACGAAACGCCCATTGGATTACACGCTTTATTCCGTTGTGTAGGTTATGCATGCATGATGGAATAAAGCGTGTAAACCAATGTGCGTTTTGTTTCATTTCGCAAAATACAGTAAGCCAACACCTCTGCTTATTGTCAAGCCCTGCTTGTCCATTTTATAAGATGAAACTTGTAACCTTGAAGTTGTTGAAAAATGATAAATATTATTAGTAGGTAGAGAATTGAGTTGCTGTATGTGTGAATAGAAATACTGTTTGTGCTTTTTATGTTTAGATCTCGTTTGTTGAGACCTGTGGCTTACAATTTTTGTCGTTGACAATATTTTTGCATGTTTCAAAAACAGGCGCAATTGTGAATAATTTGGATAGTACTGCAAACAGTACGTTGTAAAGAAAAAATCCATGAATTGAAAATATATACCTGTATATCAAAAATACTAATCAACTTATTTTATAGTAAATGTTGCCACTTTTTCATTGTCAGTCCCTTTTGTGATGTTTTGTTCTTTTCAATTCAAATGTTAACATTCTTAATCTTTGTTTAATTTATAACATGTAAAGATGTAAATTGGATATTTACAAGCCAAATGAGCTGTATTTACTAGATCATTTAGATGATAGATATTATAATTATGCTGTACAAAATAAAGTAGGAAAAAAGCTAAAGATGTGTG
Source organism: Ophioderma brevispina (assembly GCA_023653785.1). Taxonomy (NCBI): domain Eukaryota; kingdom Metazoa; phylum Echinodermata; class Ophiuroidea; order Amphilepidida; family Ophiodermatidae; genus Ophioderma; species Ophioderma brevispina. The sequence continues at coordinate 1,946 of JAMKCH010087286.1, read as the reverse complement.
ACTTTTTTATTACCCCTGAGGTCTGCAACCTTTCTTAAATACATTTGGTAAAAAGCTGTGTGCTGTGCATTTTGTGTCATCTGCAAGAGAGCACATAGGGATTGCTCTGGTAGTGTCCGTCTCTGCGTATATATCTGTGTGTATGTCTGTGGTCAAAATGTTGACCGAAATGCCTGCTGTTTCGACATACATGCACACATTTTCATGCCACTTGCAGGTGATGGTCCTTGGGTAGTTACCCCTCTGAGTGGGGGTCAAAGTTCATCTAGAGGTCACGGCCCCAAAATGGTAAGAATTATAAAATTGCTTGATGTATTCCCATATGTTGATTGATTTTCATGTCACTTGGATACAATGGTCCTTGGGTAGTGTCCCACATTTTGGTGACCTCATGTGACCTCAGTGGCCCAAAAAGGTCAATTATAAAACTGCTTGGTGTGTCCACATATTGATCAATTTTCATAGTAGCTTCTTCACAGTAGCCATCTTGTGGGTATGCATATTCAATCTTTACAGACAATGGCCAAGTCATAGCAACTCACCAAAAAATACTGCAAGCAACATGGCAGTCTGGAACATGACCTCAGATGACCTTTGACCTTGGTCCATGACCTTTGACATCATCCACACATGAAGGAACCTCTATTGCACCTTAACCCCAAGTCTGATATGATAATGGATGATTTGAGTAGGATACAAGAATTTATCGGTCAAGCTATGAGTTTTGAAAATATTGTGCGAGTCGCGGAGCGAGGAGCGCAATATTTTCAAAACTCATAGCGAGACCGATAAATTCTTGTATCCTGCGATAAAAATCATCCAATATTATCATTATTGTTTTCAGAATCTGACTTGAACCTGGCTTCAAGTTTAGAATAACAAGATCCTATAACATTAGTGAAAAGTATAAACACCACATGGTAACTATCAATATTTTTAAAAGTGAACACTAGGAAGTATCAAATAAATTGAACCAGTTGACAACTAGGAAAACCAAAGAAATGGAGCCAGTAGACACCAGGAAACACCAAAGAAATGGAACCAGAAGACACCAAGAACCACCCACAAAATTTCAAACAGACAGCAAAACCCAAAATAATGACACCCCCAAAGAAATGGAACATCCCTAGACTACTTCAGCCAATCAGAAGCCTGCCAGAAAAACTTATGTCCTGGTCTTTTAAAACTCATGTCATGGTCTCAAAAACTCATGTCACTGTCTCAGGTACATGGTTTTATTGTACATTAACGCACACCTATGACGTCACGGCATTGTTTTGTCGCTCCATTATTTTGCACGAATGTAGAGTTAGAACAATAACACTCCATTCGTAAATGTACGAATGGAGAGTTTTTATTAAAGTCTCCATTCGTACATTTACGAATGGAGTGTTATTGTTCTAACTCCACAATCGTACAAAACAATGGAACAACAAAACAATGCCATGGCTTTATAGGTGTGCTTTAAGAGGAAAATCAATTAGATTAAAAGTATTACGAGAATAATGACTTAATTATTAAGGTGTTGGCATCATGATTTAAATGGGCCGATTTTCACATATGTTTAGGCCTAAGTTACATACTTGAAAATACCGAAATAAAAAAATGGTGTCACCGTATTAGTTTTCCTGAAAATTGTCGAAAATTGACATTTTAAAGGGAAATCTCCGTCCTCACTAGAGACGCTGCGTCTCGCGTTATTTTACGCCTTCTTAGACAAGTGCTAGCAACATCAGAGTTCTACACGATTTTACGAACGCTTTACAAATTCCCGTAAACGCAGAGGGGGACATTTGGGCGTATGAGCCAGAGTGGGATATTTTTTTCTTTTGTTTTGATTGTTGTTTTCTGGCTTTTATTTTTGTATTAATTTTGTTGTCGTTTATTACTTTAATCTCGCGCATGTTTAAATTGTTCATTTCACTTTGCGTGTTTATATTTGCGTA
>JAMKCH010087284.1:0-45554 GCA_023653785.1 Ophioderma brevispina | reverse complement strand
AGAAACGGAAGAATCACACAGTTGAAATGAGTGTGTTTTTTGCATTTGTATCAAATCTTGATCAAGAGTGTCGATTCCCAGCTGAAAGTGTACATCCTAGTGTAAATAACACACCCGTAGTTGAGGTTACACTTCCGTGACTTGACACCCGGTCATGACGACACAGCCATTTTAGTGTTCCTCGTCAAGCTGGTGGGAAAAACAACGATCTGATCCAACATTAGCTGGGGTGAGAGAGCGGATTGTGAGTAGTGATTATATTACAAATAAAGAGGTGTTTCTAATGAAAGGGATGAGTCTACTACGCACATGGTCTAAGAAGGATGAAAATGAGAGTTCCTCTGAGCGGCAAAGCGTTGAACAAATAGTTGGTTCCCTAAAAAATATCGTCTCATATCATGAGTAGCTCATGACAAGTCAGGCCAGTTAGGTTGTGAAAAACTAAGCTCGCATTTTACAACTTTTTTATTGCCAATATTTCCCAGATATTGTAGTATATTGTAGACAGTGCGAGATAGTTCCAAATTAATTGATACGGTAAACAACCGCGGAAATATCCATTATTGCCCATGCCTTTGATTGACGTGCCCTTCAAAAGAATAGGGACGATATTGTGGGAGACCTCTTCCACGGTTCCCGGAAACTGAACTCTTACCTGTTGACTGTATGTGACTATGCAACTTCCGGTATCCCGAGGCTATCCCCCTTTCTAATATGAGGACGATACTGTTTATCAATGCTCTTATCCAAGTATTTGCGAGAATCGGCCTACCAAAGAAAATTGTACATGATCAAGGGCAACAAAGTTCATGTCTAAAGTCATGCGCTGTAAATTTGTGAGAAGTGGCATCTAAGCAAATTGCTACTTCTGCGCCAGCAACCAGCAAACGATGGCATGATGGAACGTTTCCATGGCAACGTTGAAAAAACTATGCTCAGGTCATTACCTGAATGAAGCCAACTGAAGGGCTGGGATAATTATCCCCTCTTTACATGTTTTGCCGTACAGGGATGTGCCTTGTCAAACGACACAAAGGGTTACTCACCCTTTGATTTATTGTACGGCCGACAAGAGCGAGGTCCGCTTAGCGTGCTCAAACAAGCTTGGTATAGATACGAGATGAAGGGCCAAAAGGATGTCGGGCTTTTCACATTTGTTTCATCACAAGGCGTGACCCGCATGCAAATCTTTTTGGCAGATGCAATCAAAAACACTGAGAAAAGTCCAGGCCAAAATGAACAGCATTATGATCGCAATGCGCAGGTTGCGAGAATTTCTGACCGGTGATCAAGTACTTGTATTTATTCCTGATTTAGTGACGACTAAGGTAGACAGTAGAATGGGCGTGCCCAATGGCAATTAAGCGCCGTCGGATAGGGTGAACTATGAGGAGTGAAATGCAAGATAGGTGCAAGAAGAAGAGAAGTTGCCGGGTTAGTGCATGGTCAATCAACTAAACGATGGTACAATCGAAATTAAGAGTGACCAGACGTGACACCAATGTTTACATTACAGGTTGTCGTTCCATTGAAATAGGTCAATCAAATGATATGTGTGAAGAAGGTAATGACACGTTCAATTGCAAAATTCTTGTGATGATTAGGGCGGCACTAATGATGGTGGAAAACGCCAAACATGGTGTCAAGTGATATTGCATCAGGAATTAACTGAATTCAAAGAAGTGAAATTGTAGGTTGTGGTGTAGCTGGCGTATGATGGTGTTATTTTCTGATGTACCTGGTAGTACAACATTTGTTGAACATCTATTGAGTCTTATACGAGCAAAGACCGGTCGACAGTGTGGTTACAGGAGATGCCTCCCAGTCCATGCGTGAGCGGTCAAAGAAGAACTTGATAGTATGTTAGAACTAGGCCATAATTGAACGTACCAACTAAGTGGCATAGGCATCGCCTTGTGGTGAGAATGCCTAAGAACCTGATGGATCGGTTACGGGAGTTTGTTTAAGATATGAGAGAATTGAACAAGAAATCCGAATTGATCCATACAAAATGCCTAGATAGATGAATCTGGGGACAAAAGTGGGTGGCTGCCAAAGTATATTCCACTTCTTGGTGATTTGACTCAAGGGTTCTACAGCCAAATTCCACTTAACGAACGATCATCGTGATGGCTGTAGTTTTGTCACTGTTTGGTCCAATTCAGTACACTGTACTACAATTTGGTTTGCAAAAAAGCAGTAGTAGCACATTTCAACACTTGATGGGATTATGTGTGTCGTGATTGCATGATTTGGAGAGGATGGCATATTTCTGACATTTGTTCTATAGTCAATAGCTGAAGGATAATGTAGCTCACTTGCAATGTGTATTTCAGTTATTTTGGAAGCAGGGACGAATGTAAAGCCAACGAAGTGCAAAGTTGCCAAACAGCAAGTTGAATATCTTGGGCTCATTGTATGGAAAATGCCAATCTTACGCCGATGCATGACAAAATGGAGGCCTGTTAGTAATTTTTCTCGTCCCATCACTAAGGAAAAATGTGCAGAAGGCATTTCCGGACCTTAGGACTATTATAGGAAATTCATTAGGAACTACGAAGCCATTGCAAAACCGCTCAACTGATCTGGACCAAGGAAAAAGTTTCCTAACCGAATAGTGGTATGGCAATCCCGAGATGTAAGATGACATTTCGAGGCTCAAAGCGTGTTTGCCCAACACACAACCTATTCTGGCAACACTGATTTTGATAGGCAATTTATTAGCTAAGACAGGACGCCTCAAATTTGCATTGCGCTGTGCTGAGTCAAAGTGACAGTGAAGGTGAAACAGAACATCCTATTGTATTCCTTAAGTAGGGAATTTTTCAATCGTGCCCTGAGCCCTTCTTTTGAAGGTGCCTATTGGTCTATCACGTCCGTATTGTTTCTCTCACTGTTCGAAAGTTCGGCCGCGAAGAACGATACAGTTTCCCTGAAAAGGAAATGTTGGCAATTGTTTAAGGGCAGTTCAGAAATTAAGAATACTACTGGATAGGCTATCATTCAGAATCTAGACAGATCATCAGGCAAATGAAGTGCGCTAGCTAGTACCAAGTGTACAAATAAACGTTTGATGAGATGGTTCTTATTACTCAGAAGTTCACATTTGATGATAGAGTACCGTAAAGGGCTAGCAAATGGTAATGCAGATGCAGGCTCAGATAGAGCAAATAGGTATAGTGTTCAATAAGGTGCTTGCCTATTTACATGCGCCGTGAATGTGTTAAAATAATATATTGTATTTTATCACAGCAACTTATAATGCATATAGGTATGCTAAGTCTAAGTTGTTAGTGAAACAATTAACATTCCATGCCATCTGTGACGACTTAGGCTACATAACTGAGGGGTGATGACAAATATATTTGATATTTCTTATAGTCATGCGAGACTTGGATGTGGACTGTTTAATTGGGTTAATTGCCTGTCATGTCACAAAACCCTAACGCCCTAAAGATGAATTCTGGCGAAGAGTTATTTATTTGAACGTTTTGTGAAACATTTCTACCTGTAATTGGACAAGTTCATTCTTCAAATCTGGACATGATCTTCAGGATTGACATTACCAGCCAGAAGTCTACGAGTGCACTCTGCCGTCAACGTCTACACAATCAAGCGGCTAAATATTTTGTTTAGGAACACCTGAGAAGTGATCGTCATTTCCAGTATGATGTTATGAGAACTGAATTGACTCTTGTGTTATTATACAATATGAAGGACTTGCTCATTTGCACTATATGACCAGATCGTATTATTATTTCAGAGGTGTATTTATATGTAAATGTTCTATGGGCTTACACGGCTACTTTCAGGTTATTTAGAAGACTACACAGTCTTTAATCGGGGGGAGGCATGTCCTGTTGTCAGGTGTATATAATGAGCAAAATAAAAAAAATAAAAAAAATAAAAATATTGTTAAATTTGACAATTAAATATAAATGTTACTTTTGATATTACTCATGTTGCACCATAGTATAAATATTGCTACAATATGTGCGTAGTGCATGAAGTTAAAAAGCTTGGCGCTGTGGCTGCGAAAACACCATTGTTGTGACACTGCACCCATGCTTCCTGCTGAAAGGCTTTATCGGGTAGAGCCTTACTAAGCACCATGTGCTAGACATGTGATGTGTGTAATATGCAGGCCCAGTGCAAAAGCTAGTCATTGATTGGTCAATATCATAGCTTGCGAGTATGAGTGTGCAGAATCTATAAAAGTCAGTCTTTGTCTGGGATGTCGGCGGGGGTGGATGTAAAGGAAAGAGCAGTCATGAATGTATGTTAAATAAAGGTGATGAAATGCTACAAGAGTGTTTGGAGTGGGGGTGGCGGGGTGTCTGTAATTTACAAGGACTATAATGCGACGGACAAGGCTCCGCACATGTAATGTGTTGTACGGGTCTCAATATACCTAAGTGCGGTAAATTGTGGTTCTCCGCCGCTTAGGTAAAGGGAAAATAACATCCACCATCAAGCCTGACTTATGACCACAGATTGCCAACTGCGTTAGAGGTCAACCCGCGATACCAGACGGTGAACCGCGGCCATAGGCAAGCGGAGCTATGTTGATATGGTCTCGCCGCGGATGAAGGTTGTTTTTGTTTTTTTTTTTTTTTTTTTTTTTTTTTTGTTTTTAAACAACCAATAATAGAATAGTTGCCCTATAACGACTTCAATGCGGTAAAGTTTATACTGCCGAGCCGTGGCGACTGCGAAGTGTGGAAGCTTGCTGTGATGACGAGGAAGTTGATGATAGGATCCTAGCTGCCTTCGAACCCGCTGCGTACTAGGACATCTCGGAGATAAACTTGTTGAATGTAAAGAACAAGCCCATCCCATAGCGTCCATGACATCTTGTATGAAGCTCCCCCCGCGGTTTTAAAATTAAAAAAAAAAAAAAAACACACAACAAAAAGGAAGCCCAACAGCCGCCCTGAGATCTTACGTCCGTGAGGCTCCTATTTGGCGTCCCCGTCAGACTAACCTCCGTACTAATCTAGGCTCTCCTTGATGACTGCACGATCCATCTGGCCAATGTCGTCTGGAAGGCCGGGCGAAACGGCTTTTGAGTTTTGTGAGGAAAAAGCTGGTCGTGAAGCCCCCTTATAGGCTGGTCGTGCTGAGGTAAACTCAAGGCGCTAAACTTGTGACACCAGGGTCCTTCATCGCTGGATACCGGAAGCTTGTCGGAGATCTGGGAAGATGATCGGCTGTGGAGTGAAGCTGAGAGAATGATTCTTCTTGGCCAGTAACCTGATCGGGGAAGAAGGAGAGCGGGCGTTCCCTGTGAAGGTGATGTGATTCTCTGCTATAGACGCCATTGGATATCCGATACTCTCCTGTCTGATGCTGCGGGGCGACAGGAGAGATCTCTTTGGTGGTGTCCGCTAAAACCCCTGCTGAAAGAGGCTCATAAGGCGGACTGTTGAGATGCTGGCGGACTGTTTGGCAGGTCCCATGCTGGTACAAGAGAGCGTTCAGGCGGTCCGTCGATGTAGCATCCCTTGATGAGGTCATGAAGCGCGGGCGAGTTAGACACGGTGATGCCTCCGCCAAACCCCCGTGAAGGGCGCCTACTGCCGTGCGGCAACTCCCTGACTGTGCGTGGGTGCTCCATTTTTCGAACACCTGCATCAGGATCCGCACCTCCTTTAGAGTTGCCTCGCAGAGGTCCACTTCCACTTGGTGTCCCTGCACCAGTTCCCGGTACATTGACCATCCTGGAATTATAGTCTTCCTTGTTGTAGGTCTCCTTTCCTCTTCCCGCCAGACGGGTAGCTTGGAGCGAAAGGCCTGCTGCTCGGTAGGACTGGATGAAATTTGGCCATGCAGATCCATGTTGGAGCGCCTTCAGAGTATCCATCGGAAGGAGACCCCCCGGAGTCTGGATCAGGTCCTTCCTCCTTGGAAGAGTGAACGGGTTGGCGTACAGCAGCGACAAGAGTTTTTTGGAAACCACGGTTGCCGAGGGCCATATTCGGGCACAACCAAATCATGCGACAGTTTTTTTTTTTTTTTTGTTTTGTTTTTTGTTTGTTATTTTTTGTTTGTTTTTGTTTTTTTTTTTTTAATTGGCGGTTTTTTTTTGTTTTGTTTGGTGGGGTTGGGGTGTGCTTTCCTGGTGGAACTTGAGAAGAGAACTCAAGAACTAGGGCGTCGGAGGAAGGCGTATACTGTACTCCGTCCCACTCCATTGGCATGGCGTTCTGGAAAGGGCCGCTGGTCCCTGGCCAACGAGCAGTAAGTCGGGAGCTGGGCGTTGAGGGTTTGCGAACAGGTCCATGTGGGGTGTTCCAGCCTGTTGGAAACTATTCTGCATGCTTGGGGTTGGGTGCCACTCCACCGACGACCCCGGACTCTCCAATGGCCCCGACTTCCCGGATGTCTTCCCGATAGGGCATCTTCCAGGGTGTTGTCTTCCCGGGAAGTGAACGGCTGTCAGGTGATCCGATGACGAGACACCGCTCTCCACGGACTTTGACTGCTGTAAGGCAAAGGCTGGAACTCCTGGTTCCTCCCTGCTTGTTTATATGGGAAACGACCGACATGTTGTCGCCTTGGACTAGGATGTGACTTCCCTTGACCCAGATGGAGGCGTCCTGTCTCAGCGCCAGATGAACTGCCCACAGCTCCAACGTGTTTATGTGAATGCTTGGCCAGCTTCCTTGTCCCAGTCCCTGAGAGGCGAATGTCTCTTACGTGGGCTCCCACCCGCTCGTTGGTGCGTCCGTCATGAGAATGTAAGATAGGATATTTTTCACAGTACAATAGTTTTATACAATGCATAAATAATGGATAAACCTACTAGACTTATTGTCACTATATTGCTATATTTGTGGAACAAAGTAAGTTAGCATGTAAATCATGATAATACCAATAATGTGTTTCATTTGTAGTTGAAATTAGTACATTAATTCTTTGGCCACGCTTTTACAACAGGCTTAACTGTATTTTGCGAAACCAAAGGAAACGAAACAGAACTCCCATTGGTTACAACAACAACACACCGTTTTATTCCGTCTGCAATGCATAACCGTGCTTAACCGGGAATAAAGCGGTAATCCAATTGAGTTCTGTCGTTTCGTTTCAAGTTAAGTAATACTTTTACTGAACTCTTGATATTTAAGTAATCTGTATCTTATACTAGGCTGTTAAGATGCTATTTTAATACGGTATTATTTAAAAAAGTACGAGTAATAATATTATTATGTTTTTTAAGTTTTTGAGTTTTATTGATTTTTTAGTTTTTTTGTTTTTTTAAATTACATAATTTTTGGAGGCGAATGTCTTAAAAGACAAATACTTTAAATTTTCTTTGTTTTTCTACATTGGATTTGTTAATTATGACACAATGTGTCGTTCAAATTGTTTCAGTTTCAAAAACTGCTTTTTAATAACTAAAGCTATTTTGACGTTAATCAAGTACATTTACAGGGAAATTAGCAATCAAATTTTCAGTCCAGAATCAACAATTTTGAAATTATTCCTTTGCCTAAACGATTATATTAAAGGGGAACTGTCAAGCTCTGGTCTTTGGAGGAATTTAAAAAACAGTATGTCGCCCTCATGGTTATATTTCTTTATGCTCTCCTACCACAGACCGTTCTCATTCCTTGCCCTCATATTGCTTTCTGCCCGTTGCAAATTGTAGAATTAACCTATTGTTAGCAGTGGTGGGCAAAAACCCATATAACCACCCAACCAGTAGATTTTCACCAATCATTTGGGGAGAAAGTTATTTATAGCGTGCTTGTTTGATTGACCTGTTGATTGGTCATGGCTTGTCCCAAAATTTTATAGCTGGTTGTACACTGGAATTTAACCTCCTTTGGAACTTTCCAGGACTTGAAGTACAGATCTCACAGACCTGTATAGCATATTTTTAGGATACAAACTTATATTATAGTACAGGTCCAGTTGGAAGTACAGAGTCACATGTGCTAAATCTAAAGTCTTTCAAAGACAATGACGTGACTTCCCTTGACAGATGGAGAGTCTGTCCTCACAGCGCCAGACAAGCAGCACACAGCTCCAACGTGTTGATGTGATCCTTGTCCAGCTCCTTGTCCAGTCCATGCGAGCAAATGTCGCCCTACGTTGCTCTCCCCACCCGCTCTTTGATGCGTCCGTCGTGAGATAAATATGATATTTTTACCGTAAACCATAGTTTTATACAAATGCATAAATAAGGGATAAACTTACAAACTTAGTTGTCACAATCTTTTGCTATAATGGTGGGAACAAGTAGTTACATCGTAAAAAGCATATACAATACAAATATGTTTCATTTGTATGAAATCATTACATTATTCTTTGGCCAAGCTTTTAACAACAGGCTACTGTATTTTGCGAAACGAAACGAAACAGAACTCCCATTGGATTACACGGTTTATTCCGTCATGCATGCATACCGTGCTTAGAACGGAATAAAACGTGTAATCCAATGGGAGTTCCTGTTTCGTTCAAGTTTAAGTATACTTTACTGCACTCTTGATAATTAAGTAATCTGTAGCGTATACTATGCTGTTAAGATGCTATTTTATACGGTATATATAAAAAAGTAAACGAGTAATATTTATTTATGTTACATCTTCGTAAGGTCCTTGATGTTCCTGTCATTAAGTCAGCTGAGTTTATTCAAATTAACATAATTTGGAGGAGAATGTCTTAAAAGACCATATACTTAAATTTTCTTTTGTTTTTTCTACATGATTTGGTTAATTTGACCAAGTGTGTCGTTCAAATTGTTTCAACTGATTTTTAACTAAAGCTATGTTGAAGTTTCAAGTTTGACTTTACAGGAAAATTAGCAAATCAATTTTTTTCCGTCCAAAATCACAATTTTGAATTATTTCCTGTTTGACTAAACCATTATTTTAACATACCCTAGACTGCCCCCTTTTAAGGTAACACAGCTTGTATTTCTAATTAAAAAGTGAGAGCATGTTATTTTAGGTCAGTTAAAACTTTTTAACATGTTTTATGATTTTTGTGCTTACTAAACATGTTTCTAATCATTAGTTCAAATATACATTATGTTTGATAAAATGACCTTAAATGCTCTGATGTTTTTTATTTCTTTGTTTTTTACTCAGTAATTTTTTAATTATGACTATAATATAGCCCATAAAACATATTAATATATACAGTGAAAATCAGGAAATCCAACTTTCGGGACCCCAGAGAAGAGGCAAAAAAAACTCACTATGTGAAGTTTCATCCGATGATATAGCAATCATTGTAAAACATATCCTTGTTGCACCTTTACAGTTATAACTACTTAATTTCTCTTAAAGTAAAAGCATTCACACTTCAGGTCAAACAGAACTGTGTTAATGGTTTTTTGAGATGCTTTTGTGCTTACTTTAAACATGTTATGTGCATCAATAATTCAATAAACAATCTTTTGAGTAAAATGACTAAATTGCTCTGGAATGCTTTTTATGTTCTTTATTTTAATTATCTTTATTTTTTTTAATGTAGTTTTTTTTATATTATTTATAGTGTCTTTAAATGGTAATTTTCTGATAAAGCTGTTTGTGGAAGATATCAAATACATCAAATCTCAAACTCATATTTTTGGGCCAAAAATCATCTTTTTTGGCCCAAAAATGCCACAAAATCAATTGTATTTTTTGGCAACAACTCTTAAGAGAAACTATACCATATGAGCATTTGATCTGACATGGTTGGCCCAGCTTGTCACAAAAAATGCCCACATAATTTTTTTCTGAACACATTATGATACTTGCTGGCTGTCTGTACTATTCCCATCCTCTCCAATATGGAGGTAGTACGGACAACGTGCACACGCTAACGGAACGAGCTCGTTTATCAACCCCTCCCCACGTTACACCCCCCCCCCCCACATTTGCACACCGAGATGTAATTGCCCCTATTACTTCCTATTGCCTCCTAAAGTTTACAAATACCCCAGGGACCCCGTGTTTCGAATACTAGAGTTGGGATTTTGGAGGTGTCCCAGACTCCTGTGGATCTCTATGGAAAAAAATCCCTAAATCGGCATTAATATGCCTTGATTGATTCCTACAACCGCTTGATGAACTCATTCATATTTACCATACGCAAAACATCATTTAAAGCAATTTTGATCTGCGAACTTTTAGTTCGTATAAGAAATTTGAGAAAAAATTCATTTGAAAATTCAATTTTCGCTCCATTTCAAAAATCCCCCCCGAGACTGCTGAGACCGTTATTTATTCAAATTTAGTCTCATTCGCATGTATATGGTGTCATAACTCACTCATTACCTCCACGAGGTCCGAGCACCGAACGTATTCAAACAACGCACACGAGACTACGGGGCCTCATGCAACACAACGTATACCGACGTATTGACAGGATCCGGTCTCATATCGCACCACATTTTGCTCAAATTTTTTCCTTTCCAAGCCCCTGATTTGTCATAGTGGATCGCATTTTTCAGTGAAGTTAACTTTAGATTCTTTTTAAATTGGTGTGACTTTGCAGTAAAAACCGTTTTCCCGCACAGTTATTACAGAAAAATGACCGGATCATAACATAAGCCTTAAACACAATAGAATTCTATATACATTTTTACTGGGCATTTATATAGAGTGCTAATTTTTTCAGAGGGATGCCAAATAATCCGACTCCCCCCCCCCATGACATACCCGGCATTTTGCGATCCTAAGTCTATCCCTAGTAGGACCTTTCATTTTTTTATACGGTTCCCATACCTCGGAAAAGGTTTTTTTTTGGTTTCAAAGTTTCTGTTTGATTCTGATGAAGCGTTTTTGATGTTATGACCAAAGGTCTGTATCACGGTGCCTCATATAGCAGGGGCGGATCCAGGATTTGAAATCGTCCAAAAGTTTACCGGGGGCTGAAAGGCTTGAAAGTGTCCAAACTTGGGGCTGATTTTGCAAAGAATTTACCGGTAGGCGCGCGCCCCCTCAGCCCTTCCTAGATCCGCGCCTGATTAGCTACTTGTCTACATTTCTGTCGTTTAGTAGAGGCGATAAATAAAAATAACTGTTTTAACTGGCGCGTGCCCGACCGACCCTGATTTTTTCAGTTTTGCAGGGTTTTTTTTTTTTACAATCTTCGTCTATAAGACCCCGTAAATAAATCAACGATTTAAAACGTTTTTTGGGCTAGGTTCTTCTGATTGGCCCATTCGTCTTCGGTCTAATAAGACCCTTGTAAAACCTTTTAAAACGTTTTTGCTAGGTTTTCGTCTATTACGTTCGTCGTCTATCAATCTATAAGACCTACGCTTTTAAAAACGTTTTGGGATGTTTATGATTTAGTGTATTCCGTCTTCGTCTTATAAAACCTCTAAACGTTTTTTAACACGTTTTTTGGCTAATTGGCTAGGTTCTTTAGGTCCATCTTCTTTCCTTCACTAAGTCAAAACTGTTTTAACATGTTTTCATGACTTTTTTGTGCTTACTTAAACCAATGTTTCTAAATCATTAGTTCAAAATCCCTACATTATGTTGAGAAAATGACCTTAAATGCTCTTGGAATGTTTTTATTTTCTTTGTTTTTTACTACATTAATTGTTAATTATGACTATAATATAGCCCATTAACATTTAACTATACAGTGAAATCAGGAAATCCAAAACTTTTCGGACCAAAATCCACGATGTGATTGTGATAAATGATATAGCTATCATTGTAAAATATCCTAGATTGCCCCTTTAAAGTTAAACCACGCCTGTAATTTCTACTTAAAAGTAAACAAAATTCAAACTTTAGGTCAAACAGAACTGTTAGTTAATGGGTTTTTTTTTTTTTTTTTTTTTTTTTTTTAAATTTTAACAAGTTATGTACATTTTTCATTAGTGAAATAAAACAATATTTTTGAGAAAACTGACCTTACATGCGATGAGAAAGGCTTTTATTTTCTTTGTTTTTTACTTCATTAATTAGTTAATTATGAACTAAACATATAGCCCATATTGGTTAAACACTGACTTTATATAAACAATACATGTCTTCTAGTTATCCTAATACAGGGAAATCAGAAAATCCAATTTTAGGACCAAAATCACTATGTGAATGTTCATCCGATGATATAGCAATCCTTGTAACATATCCTAGATTGCCCCTTGAAAGTTAACACTACTGGAACTTCTACTTAAAAGTTAAAAGCATTCACACTTGAGTCAAAAGACTGTGTTATGTCATGTGTTTTGCTTGCTTTTTGTGCTACTTAAAATGTTATGTGCATCATAAGTTCAAAATAATAAACAATATTTTGAGTAAAATGGAACCTTAAATGCTCTGGAATGCTTATGTTCTTATTTTAATATTCTGGAATTTGTTATTTAAGACGTAAATCATAGGCCAAATTACTTAAAAGTGGTTAATTTTCTGATTAAAGCTGTCTGAGATATCAAATACATCAAAATCTAAAAACTCCTATTTTTGGCCAAACATCATCTTTTTTGGCCCAAAAAGGCCAGAAGAAAATCAATTTGTATTTTTGGCAACAAAAATCTTATGAGAAACTATACCATATGAGAAGTTGATCGCCATTGGATGCCATGCTTGTAACAAAAATGCCCACATAATTTTTTTCTGAACACATTTATGAGTACTTGGATGGTGTCGGTACTATCTCCTCTTCCCTAATAGGAGGTAGAGGTACGGGACGAAGTGAACGTACGGAACGAGCTTACGTTACACCCCCACCCCCCCCCCACATCTGCGAGATGTAAAATTGCCCCACTATTCAGCTGCCTCTTTTGCCTCATGAATTTTAATACCACAGGGACCGCCGATGTTCGATACTAGAGTTGGGGATTTTGCGAGGTTGCCAGGAGCTCTGGTGGAGCTCTATGGAAAAATCCCTAAATCGGAATTAATATGCATGATTGATTCCTCCCAAAACCGCTGATAACTCATTCCAATATTACCCATACGGCAAGAAGAATTCATTTTAAAGCAATTTTGATCTGCGAACTTTTAGTTCGTAGAAGAAATTGGAGAAAATGTTAAAAAATGCCTTTGACAATTCAATTTTCGCGCCATTCCAAAAAATCCCTAGACTGATGAGAACGTTATTTATTCCAAAATTTATCTATTCTAATGGTATATGGTGTAATTACCACGCCTATTGACTCACGACGGTCGAGCACGAACCGTATTCAAACCGCAACACGAGACTACGGCGTCATGCAACACAAACGTATACCCGACGTATTGACAGGATCCGGCTCATATCGGCACCAATTGCTCAAATTTCCTTTTTCCAAGACCTGATTTGTCATAGTTTTGATGCCATTTTATAGTGAAGTTAACTTATAGATTTCGTTTTTATTGGTGGGGAACCTTTGCAGTAACCCGTTTTCACACAGTTTATGACAGAAATGACCGTATCATGAGCCTTAACCACCATATAGGAATCTATATACATGTTTACTGGGCATTTTATAGCGTGCTAAATTTTCAGAGGGATGCCAAATATAATCCGACCCCCCTCCCCCCCCCCATGACATACCCGGCATTTGGCCCGGATAAGTCTATCCCTAGTTTAGGACCTTCATTTTTTTTACGGGTCACCAGATCCTCGGGGAGAAAAGGTTTTTTTTTTCAAAGTTTTCTGTTGATTTGATGAAGCGTTTTGATGGTATGACGCAAATGTTGGTATCACGGTGCCTCATATACAGGGGGGCGGATCAAGGATTTGAAAATCGTCCAAAATTACCGGGGGGCTGAAAGGCTGAAAGTGTCAACATGGGCTGATTTTGGAATTTCCGGGAGGCGCGCGGCCGGCCCCCCGGCCCCTCTAGATCCGCGCTGATATAGCTACGGTCGAAAAATTTCTGGTTCGTTTAGGCGACTAAATAAAAAATAACTGTTTTACGGGCGCGTGCCCGACCGACCCTGATTTTTTCAGTTTTGCAGGGTTTTTTTTACATCTTCGTCTATAAGACCCGTAAATACGATTTTAAAAACGTTTTTTGTGGCTAGGTTCTGGATTGGCCCATTTCGTCTTCGTCTAATAAGACCTTGTAAAAACGTTTTTAAAACGTTTTTGCTAGGTTCGTCTATTACGTCGTCGTCTATCAATCTATAAGACCTACGCTTTTAAAACGTTTTGGGTATGTTATGAGTTAGTGTATTACGTCTTCGTCTTATAAAACCTTCTAAAAACGTTTTAACACGTTTTGGCTAAATTGGCTAGGTTCTGGGTTCGTCTACATCTTCGTCTTATAAGACCTTCTAAAAACGTTTTTGTGACCCTTCTAATGATGAGGTTCCACTCCTGCCTATACAGTGCTGATCGATAAGCCTCATTGATTGACAAGCAAGTAAGCTCCTTGATTCCATCGGTCCAACGCATCCAGTTTTTGACGGCCACGTGAAGAACTACCTTCAACATGTCCTTGCACAATGATCTTCTCAAGGTTATCTACCGCTCTTCTAGATGTATGAGATGTATGGCCAAAGTACTGAAGTTTGTTTTTGTCAACCTTTGCAGACAATGTGGGTGAATTTCCAATCAGACTCCTAACATATTCATTCGTTCTATGTTCCTTCCATGAAATTCTCAGCATTCTTCTCCAGCACCACATCTCGAAGGCGTTGATTCTGTTTCTGTCAGCTTTTCCTACAGCCCATGTTTCAGAACCATAGGTGGCTATCGGGAAAACAAGAGCATTCATAAGATTATTTTGGTAGCTCTGGAAATCAGTCTACCCATCCAGATGTCAGTCAGAGAAATGACCGATGTTCTAGCCATGGCAAGGCGTTTTCTAATGTCCTGCGAACTTCCTCCTTCATTTACAATCATGGACCCCAAGAAGTTGAAGGTATTAACAACTTCAATGTCCTCATCACCAACATGTAAAGCCTGATCTTGGGTTCCTCCGCATATCACCACTTTGTCTTCTTGACATTGAGGAAGAGAGCTGAAGAGTCTAAACTCTTCACTACCTTGCTTAACTCTGTCAAATCTTGGAGATCAGCACCTGTCCTAGCAATCAAGGTGGTGTCATCTGCATATCGTAAGCTATCGTAGATTGGTTAGTTGAAGGCTCATGCCTCCTACAAAACCATCCAGCTTGCCGCATGATGTATTCAGCTTAATGTTGAACAAATATGGTGAAAGGATACACTCTTGTCTCACTCCTTGACCGATTGAAAACCAATCATTGTCTCTACACTCTGTTCTCACTGTTGCCTCCTGACCTTTGTACAGTGCTCTGATCAATTCAATCAGTTGAAGAGAGAAACCCCATCTCATTCATGATATTCCGCTGTTTCTAATGTTGAACACAGTCAAATGCCTTTGAGTAATCTATAAAACAGAGAAACAAAGGCTGACGAAATTACAGATGTTTTTCCATCAGGTTTCTCAAATTTCCAATTTGGTTACGTGTTCCTCTCCCCTTCCGAAATCCTGCTTGTTCTGGTGGTAATTCACTAATTTGTTTCTGATTCTTTCAGCAATGGCAGTAAGACCTTTCTAGCATGTGAAATCAACGAGATGGTACGGTTGTTTGCACACTCCCTGGTAATCAAACCCTTTTTTTGGGTAGTGGGAGAAAACTGATCTTTTCCATCCTTCTAGCCAGTGGCTGCGCCAGACCCTTTTCCTGGGGGGGGGGGGGGGAGGACGGGGGGCAAAGTTGAAATTCTGGGGGGGTTGGGCAAAGTTGTCAAATACTTTGGAGATTTTTAACCACTTTTGGCCCCAAAATTTAAAAAACGAAAAAACTTTTTTTTTCGCAAAATTTGGTGATTTTTGGTCCTTCCACACCCGCATAGAGAAACCACTTCTACTACTTCCTTGCAATACTTGGTCCTCCTAGAAATGGACCTTTTCCTGCAATTCCCAGGTATCCTTGCTCCATTTTATCTTTGCACACCCATGACCAAATCTAGCTGGTCCTGCGCTCTGCACAGATGGTGCAGTACCAGGAATGGTTTATTGGTAGAACACCAGCGCTGTCACCTTCGGAGCCTACTGTTTTATCCGTTTTAAGATAAGCACTCCTGATATATCTCCCTCTGTGAAGTTGACTTAGTAGGGAAAATTCACCTTATGCAGTATCTCTTTGTCTAGATTAGTGTGTTCTGAGGTCTCTGGGCTTTGGACCAGACTTTGGTGGGTTAAACCTGGTTTTGTGAGCGCTCAACCATTCCACTTCCCTCAGAGCATATTGCTGGAGTTGCTTGTAGCTCCATCTGTCTGAATGCCTTTGAGCTTCTGCTGAGCCAGATGACATAGCTCACTCTGAGTGCAATTTTGGCTGCTGTATCGGTTATAGTCTTTCTCTTTCCTTTAGGAATGCCCAAGGAGGCCAGGCATTGGTGAGATGTAATTGCAGAAGAAAACCTCCTCTGCTCCTATTTGAAAGTAGCCCTACCTGTAATATTTGGATACTTATGTAAGTATTATGTTATTTTGGATACAGTACGTATTTAAAACACCGAGCTTAAAGTGAACTGTCTGCTTATCATTTTTTCTCAAGCCAAAAGAACTTCAATTTTAGCCAGTTTGTGGTCCTAAAAGTGGACTATTCGCCCGACGTCAATTTTCGGTATTGTTATGGTGTCTTGTGGGCCCGGCTAAGGTCAGAAATACTCCTTTAGACAAACACAAAGGCCTTGCACAAATGATCTAAATTTTAGATAATAACACATGATTTCAACGATTGGTTCAAGGATTTAGTATGTCCAAAACAACAATTACATGTATACTTAAAGATTTTACATAGAGATTAAGTTTCAAGTCTCTTATTTCCAGGGTTAAAAGAACGAGAGTTCAACGTGATTTGGTCCTCACTGCGAAGATCAGACTACAAAATTGACAGCGTAAAGTTCATATAAATTCTCATGGGTTAACGAAATCCTTAAGAATATTCACAGTCTTGAATAAAATTGTCCAGCATTTCAAGACGACGGGGTTTTCCCTCGCCGACACTAATATTCTGCAATACAATCTCAGGTATCTAACCACTCAGTCTGTCGCTAATGTCCCTCATTTAGGACCACACACTGAAATCCATTTTTTTGATAATCCAAAACAGAAGCTCTGTTTAGTCTTTTTGGCTTAACACAAGTCTACCATTATTGCAGATCAGACTATCTATAACTATACTGTATCTCCCTCCGGTTTTAATACTGCTGGGGCAAAGTTGTTATTCCTCAAATCTCTCCTATTAAGAATTCACTAGTATTTTCCCCAATTCTTATTCTTAAAATAAGATGTTACCCACTCATCATGCATAAACAGAACCTTGCACTGTCCAATTGGATTTCTCAATAGCTTACTCTTCTGCATTGCATCACCTTACCATGTATAACAATCATGGAAACCCACTAATTGTGCAATCTGTTTTGACTCATGCATAAACAAATTGATTTCCATTTCCTAATTTACAATCTGAGGAACTTCCATTCCCTCTCTAAGTTTGGAAACAACTCTGTGTCTGATCTCAAAATAGCATTTGGGGATTCACAATTTTCATTTTCCACAAAACGAAGTAAACTTTTCCCCGTGAAAAGTACTTTTCTCAAGTAAAATTGAGAAATAAATATGTTTACTCACAAATTGGAGGCTAATATAACAGTACCACCTTGGCTTATATCTGTAAATATTAGTATCGGTCGAGGTACACCCCGTTTGTCTTGAACGCTGAACAAAGTTATGCGCATGGATTACATTTCCCGGGATTTATATGATTTTGCATGCGTCATTTTTTGGAGTCTTTTCGCTGTATGTGAAGCTGAAATGGGCTGCGAGAACAGTCCAATGGAGTTTAAACCGCGAAGAGTTTTATTTGGCAAAAGTTCCATACTGAAAGGCTGATTTGAAATTGGCCAGCATTTTGACTTGAAGCTAAACATGCTATAGAAACATTTATAAAATACCCCATTAAAACTCTAGTTTCAGGAATAGTTTGGGGTGCATCTTTTTGGAGAGGAGTCAAGGGCCATTTTGAAACAAGATGAAAGTGATGCATTCAATTGAAAGACCGGAAATTCAAAAGGAAATAGAATGAATGGAAAAGGAAAAGTTGGAAATGGAACCGAAACAAAAATGAAAGGAATTGATTGGAAAAAGAATTGCAATCAGATCATACCATACATATCATTTATTCTTTCATCAATTAACATACAAAAATAAATCAATATCAAGAATACAAACAATGATGGCGGAGAAACAACAAAGGCAAAGCCCGATAACGTTGTCAACCACTTCTAAAAACAAAAAACGAGCAAGAAAACCCGTTAAAACCACATAAAACACATACCCACCCCACACAGAAAGCACACCACACACATACACACGCACACACACACAACCACACAACACAAGAAACGTCCTCAATTGCAAGTTAAAATATACTAAATACACCAATATAATTAAACATATGTTTGAAGGCATATCGAAATAAACCATATAATAGGATCACGTGCATGTTTCGCAAAATATATTTCATATAGAAAAAATAATTACTGACGATTTCCTAGTTGTCGTTTTTTTAAGAAAGATTGAAATGTTTCTTTGAATGCTTTGACGCTTGTGGCCTTTCTTAATCATTGGTAACGAGTTTCCATACTTTTGGTCGTTGTCAGAACACGATTGTTTTAATGAATTTTCAGACGATAATTTTTTTTGTTTCTTTGTGTTATAGTTGTGAACATTTTTCTTTCTAAATTTAAAATAGATGATCAAATGATTTTGTAAGCAACCCTGTCTATACTTATACATGATACTGCCATTCGTTTTGTCGAAAATATCAAAAATGTTTAAAGTATTTCCAGTTTCATCAAAAAGTTGTTTAGTATGGCATAAGTATGAGCTCTTTGTCACTATCCTTAAGGCTTTCTTTTGTAATTTTAAATAATTTGGTCAGCATTCTTAAGATGCACTGCCCCAGAGTAAATTACCATACGTAAGATAAGGCATAAGTTAATGTACAATATAGTTTATAACCCTGATGATTTAGGCAAGAAGTGCTTAAAACTTTGTTTAACACATACCAAGATTCTAGAAATACTTTACAAATGTTATTTATAGAGTTTTCCATGTCAAATTTTCATCAATTGTAAATCCCAATAAACTTTGGGCCGAAGAAACTTTAGCAATTTGCATCCTCCCAAATTATTTTTTTATCATTTTGTCAGTGTTTTTTCGTTTTAATAAGCGTGCTATAACCGTTAAGTTGGCTTGATTGCATTTACGACAATTTGTTGCATTTAAAAAAACCAGTTATCACTTCTTGGTAGTTCCCTGTTCACAAGTGATCATACAATGTGGTCATTCATATTTTGAGTTAATATACAGTTTGTATCATCAGCAAATAAAATAAACTTAAGGCAAATTGGGAATGGAGCAAAGTCATTCATATAGATTATAAAGAGAATGGTTCCCCCCAATATGGACCCCTGTGGGACAACCCCGAACCGCAAGTTACCTTGTTTCTAGATGAATTTTACCACTTATTCTAAGACACCTATTGATTTCCTATCTGAAAAGATAACTAGTAAACCAATTATGTGATATTCCTCGAAATCCATAATGATAAAGCTTATCAAGTAAAATGTTACTCTTATGGTATCGAAAGCTTGAAAGAGTCCTAAAATTCCTAACGTGTACATAGCATTATCAATTGAAATTACTTTAATCTTTAACAAAGGTCCAATTACTGCCATATATGTGGCGTGCGTGCTCCTAAATCCATACTGTTTATTATACAAAATATCGTTTCATGATCAAAAAGAAGTCATACACCTGTTATCATTAGCGCTCGAGGATTTTGGAAAAACAAGGCAGCACAGACACAGGACGGTAACTACCAAAAAGTTCGGGAGTTTCTTTTTTAATAGATAGGTACAACTTTGGCTGTTTTTAAAACATTAGGGAAAACGCCATTGGTTCGTGAAAGTTCAATTATTTTGCAAAGGATAAACGAAACTTTCTTTAGCAACTTGTTTGACCAACTTAGATTTAATGTTAGCATGGCCGGGATTTTGTTACCACCAAGTTTTTTGATAATTTGTAAATATTTCCAGTCTTCCTTGTCGGGTTCAAATACCGTGTCAAACCAAAGTGAAGAACTTTTCAAGGTATTCAAATTAAAGCTTTTCCAGTGTGTTTTAATACTGCTTTTAGCCAAGTCAGACCCAATATTTGCAAAATAATTGTTGAAATTATCAGCAATTGAACTTCGGATCTAATTTATTTTTTTCCATCGCATACAAACTTTTTTGAAATTTGCTTTTTTTGGTGACTTGAATAATGAATTAAGAATTTTCCAAGTATTCTTAATATTATTTTTTTTCCTTTTTTCGAGAGATTGCTAAAGTAATTTTGCTTAGTCACGTCTTAATAACTATTTATTATTCTATACATTTAAAATTTGAGATTTATGACTGTTGGTTTTAAAAACAGACTTCTTGTACAACCAATTTTTTATCTTTTAGTCATCTATGAGTAAAGAAGAACCTGTCCACCAAGGTGATCTTGGTTAAATTTACTGTACGTTTTTAGCCCAACCGTCTTAACGGGGAAACACTCATCGTACAGATTGATGAATTTAGTAATAAAACTGCATATGCAATGTCACATCATTATATTACAACCACATCCAGTCACATTTACTTATATGATTTTCTAATTTACGAATATTTTTGATCATAAATTCTCTGATTTTCTACATAGGACTAGGTTTTTCTTTCTGGTACCCGATAAATTAGTTGAGATGAAATCGGTAAAGTGGTCAACTTATATCCGTAAGATAAACCGGAAGTTTGTTTTTGTATGAGAATTGTCAAGATGTTATCTATCAATGGGCTGGTTTTTCATGAGTAATCCTTTGTTTGGCCTTCGTATACTACTCTGGATATAACGAGAATGAATTCATTACATCAATAAAATCGGCTGTTTGGACATGACTATCATTTTCAATAAATTGATATTAAGTCACCCATTAGGTAGATGAGTTTATTTTTCATTTTTATGTAGTTTTGACATATATTTTGGCTGCACAGTATTAAATCAATTTAATACCTGATCGGAGTCTATATGATACCAATAATAATATTTTTTGATTTTTCGATGCTGATCGCTCACTTTTCAATGAATAATGTTTCTGTGTTTGTTAGGTGCTCACCCCTGGCTTAAATCATCTCTGTGGTCTAATTTTAACTCACTTTTGAAATAAATAAACAACCCACCCCCCTTTTAATTTAGTTTACATTTGAGAATTCCAAATTAATAGCCATCTATTGAAAAAATCAAGAGGTTGATCTCTACGAAGCCAAGATTCACGAGGCCCAATATTGAAATCGATCTTAGAATCATGTCAATAAGTCTTTGAGTGAATCAAAATTTTTTTATACAAAAACTCGTATATTAACATGTACAACGAAATATCATTATCCTTTACCATGTTGTCCAATTTCTCAATATCATCATCCGTAAAATACTTTAGAGGTACTATTACGTCAATTTTTTTTTCAAGCATCAAATAAATGTCATCAAGCGTGTTAAAGGCCAAGGTGATCATAGTTTTGATGTCATTTATAACTTTCATGGTCAAAAGTTTTTGTATATTTCAGTAAGAAAACTCTGTCATACTTTTCATATGATTTGACACATGGTTAAGACTATCTTGTCATTACTTTCGTACAATTCCATAAATCAACATTCAATTTTCTTACCGAATTCTTTCCCGGATACTTACTGACTCTACACATTTGAAACATACCACTTTGCAAATAGTACATTTTAAGCTCTTTGTTTTTTTCTGACAATATTTGAAGAAACATACGGCAAAGGACAAGACATACACAAATGAAAAGTTAAAAAACACCTAAAACTAATCAAAAAAGAAAGATAAACTGAAAATTAAGAAGTGTCCAACACTTTGAAAAATAGGGTCGATGCAAAACATAATAGCACGAGCCAGCATCCGATCGCAAAAAACAAAGAAAAAGACACAACGAAAGGTATTGTCACCAAGCAAGAAGTCAAACTATTATAAATTTTATTTTTATTCTTTTATTGGTTTGTTTTTTAAACTTGATAATTTTGGTGATAATTTTCTCACAACAAAATGATTATTCCTATCAAAGAAAAAAAAAACTCACAAACCAGTATCATCTGATTTGTTATGATTTCTCAAAATAATGAAATTATTCACATCCAAGAAAATATAATTTCTAAATTTTTTGCATCAAGATCCGGATATGATATTTGATAATTCGCACAATATGATTATGCATACAAAAGAAATAATTTCAAAAACATGCATCAAGATCTAGATTATTTTTTTTTTATTATGTCTCTCACAGTATGATTATTCAATATTTCAAACACTGCAATACGAAGACCTAGATGAATTTTTGATTCTTTCACATATATGATTATTCACATAAAATAATAATAATTTCCACTACAAGCATCAAGATCTATAATAATTTGATAATTTCTTCTCACAAGCTAATTAATTCATATCAAAGGAAATAATTCCAAACACAGCATCAAATCTTTATGATTTTTGATAATTTATCATAATATGATTCATTCCACCAAAGAAAATAAATTCAAATACTGCATCAAGATCTAGATACGCATTGTTTTTTTTTATAATTTCTTCTCACAACACGATTTATTCAACATCAAAGAAAACATTTCAATACGCAAAGTCAAGATCCAATTATTTGATAATTTTCTCACAATTATCCATCAGAAAAAATAATTCCAGTACTGCACCAAGATCAAGATATAATTTGGGATAATTTCTCACGCATGATTACTCCATCAAAGAAAATATTTCAACACTAGATAAGAACTCTAGTTCATGATTTTGATACTATCCACTCACAACATGACTTCAACATCAAAGAATTACAACCACTAACATCATGATCCAGATTATTTGGATACTTTCTTACAATACTGATTATTCACTAATATGAATTGTTTTTTATAGTATCTCACAACAGATTATTCACATCAAAGAGAAATCATTTCAATTACGGCATCAAGATCAAGATATATATTTTGATAATTTTCTCACAGCATGATTACTCCTACAAGAAAATAATTTCAAATTCAAACACTTTTAGATCTAGTATGATGTTTTTTGATAATTTTCTCACAACAACATACTTTTCCACATCAAGGAAACTAATTTTTCACACACTACTTCAATGATCCAGAGATTTTTGATAATTCACACACTATGATATTCACTCAAAGAAAATAATTTCAAACAAGATCTAGATCTAGTTTATTTATAATTTCCCACAATATGATCATTCACATCAAAGAAAATAATTTCAAGTACGCGGGCATCAAAGATCTAGAAAAATTTTGATAATTACTCACATATGAATTTATTCACAAGAATATCATTTCAAATACTACATCAATATCCCATATATATGTTGATTAATCTCTTACAATTTTTTTTTTTTTTTTTTTTGATTATGCATCAGAGCAAATATTTCAAACATGCATCGAGATTATATGCTTTTTGATAATTTAACACATATAAATTATTTCACAAACAAAGGAAATATTTCAAAACACCCTCAAGATAAAGATTATATTTTGATAATTTCGTATATAGATTGCTCTATCAAAGAAAATAATTTCAAATACTGCATCAAGATCTAGTACTAGTTGTTGATAATATCCCCCTCACAATATAACATTATCATAGAAAATCAGAATTAGATTTTTTAATCCCTCACAAATGATTATTAACATCAAAGAAAATAATTCAAATACTGCATCAAGGTCCAGATATATTTTTATAATTTCTACATATGATTATTCACTCAAACAAAATAATTTCAAATACTACGGTCAAGGTCCCGATGATATTTTTATTTTCTCACAATATGAAATCAATCACAATCATCAAAGAAAATAATTTCAAAACACTACATCAAGATCAGTTATTTATTTTAGATAATTTCTCCCCATCTATTATTCCATATACAATCAAAAAACAGTTTTGCAAACACTGTTTTAATATTTTTTTTTCAAGCAATGCATAGATCACAGATCTTGATGTAATAGTTAAAAAAAGAAAAATTTCCATTTAATTCATATGCATAAAATCTTAATGGTCTGTGCTAACGAATAGTTCATTTGTATTCGTGCTTTTTTGCACGCAACTTTGACAAGAAGACAATCAATAAAGGGTGATCAACGATCATCATTATTGACCAAGCTTTGCATAATATTAGACTGATTGCTTTCTTTTTCAATGAACTTGCTAGTTAATTACAATTACTTTACTTATTCCATTTCTCAAAGGACGAGACCGCAATTGACACCTATGGATTACAAGGGATGGAAAAAGCCCTCAGCCACAACACTTTTCTTTCTTTTGGGGTTGTACATCCTCCTTTGTTGTAAGAATTCAGCCTGTTTACCATGGCGGTCCCCTCACCATTCCACCTGTAAAAACGCAATCTAGTTCCTGCTCTGTACAATTCACTGACTTCTTCTTTCCATTTTCCGTCTTTTCGTCCAATCCACCGGTTGTTAAGTCTTCCACAATCCTGTAGTTGACATCTTTTAACAACCCGTTTACAGTTTAAGAATATTGAATCTTGTCCCTAATCGCAGGAGTTTCATAAGAATGTGACGTGGGCGGCCATTTGATCCCCGTTTAAATGCAAGGTAAATGCAATTGAAAAAAGTTAGAAAAAATAAACAAACACGACTAGCTCGTCGACTTTTCAAGCAAATGGTTTTGATGCGGCGAAAAATTATTTGCCTGGTTCCAAAATTCAGGAACCAGAGTAGACAAGTACTTCTACAAGCTGGAGCAAAGCATACCAGGGGGGCGGGGAAGCGAAAAATGGGGAAGAGAAGAAAAGGGGAAGGAGAGGGAGAAAAGAGGGGAAGGCGAGGAGGAAAAGAGAAGAAAAAGGGAAAGGAAGGAAAAGAGGAAAGTAGAGAGAAGAAAAGGGGATAAAAGGGGATGGAGGGAGGAGAAAGAGAAGGGAAATGGATGGAGAACGGAAGGAGAAGGACATAATGAGTCTGGCGCAGTATTGTT
The DNA here is from genome assembly GCA_023653785.1 of Ophioderma brevispina. Taxonomy (NCBI): domain Eukaryota; kingdom Metazoa; phylum Echinodermata; class Ophiuroidea; order Amphilepidida; family Ophiodermatidae; genus Ophioderma; species Ophioderma brevispina. The sequence continues at coordinate 20,518 of JAMKCH010087284.1, read as the reverse complement.
GACCCTTTCGAACGACTGGACAAAAATGGGTCTACCGAAACGAGCGCAACGAGACGGAAAAATTGGCGCCCCCTCTATTCAAAATCCTGGATCCCGGGGTGGGAAACTTCTTGAGTCTACCCCCCTCCGGAGGCTGAAGTCTGGTTACGCGCCTGACTGAGAGAAAATTGCAATAGCTCCAAATGGCCCAAAGAATCTTGGACCTTGTTGCTCAGTCAGAGTTCATTGATAAAGCCCGAGAAATATATTCGGGGTCGTCATTAGACAGATGTAGTGATTATGATGAGGTTAAGCAGGCAGTGCTCAAAGCATATGAATTGGTGCCAGAGGCATATAGACAAAAATCCAGGTCTTGCCGAAAACAGGATAACCAGACCCATGTTGAAAATGCCCGTGTAAAAGAGCAAATGTTTGATCGCTGGCTTTTCTCGAAAGAGGTCGGGCAATTGTTTTGGTCAACTTAGGGAGTTTATGTTAGTAGAAGAGTTCAAACGATATCTACATCCAGATATCAAACCATATCTGGATGAAAACAAAATTGATAGTTTGCATGAAGAAGCCACAAAGGCAGATGATACTGATTTGACGCATAAATTAAGTACACTGTTGCTCATAAAGTTGGAATTTTTTTCAGATCCAATCTTAAAACATTTCTATTTCAACGCCTCAGTATATTATTGTAGGTGAATGATTACATAATGAGTCCCCACTCCCCAGATGAAGTGAATCCATGCATAATTTTGAATTACGTAACAATGCCTTTTGTTGGGAGCTATAAAATGTCAGACGTTTGTTGTTTGTTCCTTGTCCCTGCTCCAAGCTGGTGTGTAGTGCAAGGAGCCCCATGTTTTCCAGAGTTGGTTGTTACCTTTACAACAAAAACTGACACAGAGGTTCCCTAGGCTATGCCTCCTCCAACGGCATTGCCAATACGCCGAATAGTGCTTGCCCTCCGCGACGGGAAGGCTACAAACAAGCCAGAGTCGCTGATTTCCTCGGGATATCGCAGAGTACGGTCTGAAAAAATCCTAAGATATCATCGAGAGGTGGGTCATTTGAGGCCACGAAAATCTTCAGGACGACCACGATTGGCTATACAAGAGGAGATGATCGCCAACTGCTTAATCTGTGCCGTAGAGCCCGGAAAATGCCAACGAGCCGCCTTCGTCGTTTGTGACAAAATGTCCATGCCCAACGTTCATCACAGAGTTGATCGACTTCGCTGGGTTACGGAGTACAGAAGATTACAGCTCGGACACTGGCGAAATGTTGTGTTTATGGACAAGGGCCGCTGCATTGTTGACCATCAAGATGGAAGACAAATGGTTCGTCGATTACGTGGTGAGAACCTCCGAGATGACTATATTCAGGAATCGACTCAAGGTGGTGGCGGTGCAGTGATGGTATGGGCCGGTGTGAAAGGATATGGTCCGGCAGGATTCATAGTCCGGACTCCATACACGACAACGGAATAAAGCGTGAAACTAATGTTGCGTGAAGAGTCAACTGAATCGATTACCCTATTGTTCACCGTTTTAGGCGGACTGTGAGTCCGGGGGACTATATCTCCTGCCACACCGGTATTCATTATGGAGGAAAAACGTCACTGGTGGTGCCAGATGGAAACATGAACGTCGTCGTGTACCTGGGCATTCTGGAAAACCAGAGCAGATATCATGGCCTGCTTGCTCCTCTGATTTAACCCTATTGAGCATGCTGGGGATGCCTCAAGCCGAACTATCAATTACAGGGACAATCTTCCTCAAACACTACAGGAGTTAGCTCAGCCTCTGACCGATGAGTGGGACGCTCTGCCCATTGACATCATAAACAACCTTGTGGCAAGCATGCCGCGACGTCTTGACGCATTGATTCATGCCAGGGGTGGCCACACTCGATGTTAGTGACTGATTGACATTTAATACAGTACTATTGAACATTTCGATGCATGAAATCACCACAAAATGTATTATATGTAAAATCCTTAAATCTGCTGTTCAAATACCCCCCTTTTCCTCTCATGCTAAGGACAAAGTTCGTAAAGGGTTAATTGTGGACTAAGTTCATGGTGATATGTTCGGAAGAGACTGTACTGATCAATCAAGTAGTGTGGCGATATAAACCCTAGATATCATAAATAACTTACACTGTAAGATCCATTCCATAAAAAAATGGTAAAAATATTTTATTCCAACTTTATGAGCAACAGAGTGGTAGGGCCTACTAGTAGGCCTAGCCATGATACTCGCTACAACAGTAACAACAATAAGTCGGGTTCTAACAAAGCATCTCATGGTAGCACACAAGAGGGGAAATATCCCAGCCAGGTTCCCAAGAAGAGGGGAGCAAAGAAAATAATGGTGCTAATCAAAAGCATGGGATTGGAACCAAATCACATTTCACATGCCATCACTGTAAAAAGCCAGGGCATACTAAAGCTTACTAAGTCACGGTGTTGGGAGCTACATGGCTATACTCGTCCAAAAGAAGGGAGCCAAAAGTGAGTCAAAGCCAATAGGTTGTGCAGTTACTTTGAGGTCAAAAGTTCATTCTTCTGTTCAAAAACAAGAAATCCCACAAAAGGGAATTGACACAGAAAAAGTAAGGGATGACTTCAAGCCTTTTGTTTTGGATGGATTTGTGTCACTTTCACGTGCCCATAAGGGCACTGATTTGGTCTTAATGATTCATTTTCAGGTGATGGCTAGTGTATATTAAAGCTTTACAACCAAGCAAAAAAAACATCAATTTTGAAAAATCTTGAGGGCGCACTATTTTTCAAATGTGCCAGTGTCTCTTTAACGATTTGAGTCAATTGGGCTTTTAACACCAATGTGCCGTCTCTCAGAAACTTTGCTGGGATCCATCAAGACCAATGCTTTTCATTGGTTGAATTGGTAAAAAATTACTAGAAACAGGATAAAGTTTTAAAGCATTGGAATCACAACCATTTTTTATCAAAGTTCTGAAAAGGTTTGGAATTAGTGTCAAGGTTTCCAAGAAATGCCAATTTGCTCCTTCAGTGTAAAATTTTTCAAAATAATTTTCAGAAGTACTGGTAGGAGTTGAAGCACATTTCGCCATCGAGATTCAGACCCACACGAGGTTGATATTTGTAAACTATAGCCCATCAGGATTTTAATTGATGCCAGATTTTTTTAGGATTGAATTTGTGCTCCTCAATTTTATTCCTAAAATAGTTGGCATTGGCATTAACTTTTACACATCTTTTGTTCCTTAATTTACAATTCTACACCTGTATGGCAGACTATCTCTCTGTCTGATGGCTGCAAGAATTTCACTGCACATCCATGGTTCAGTACGTCCATTTAGCCGAACATTTTTAACAGGAGCAATAATGCATCTTAATTTTAGCAAAACATGATGAACTCTTTTATTGCCATAAATTATACAACATTTCATATGACCTGGAACGACACCATACGTTTTGAAAAAAGTATGTATAACCAGGAAACAATATTCATTGTGCGAATAACCTTTACTTTCTCCGGGTGACTGGTATCTGATAATGAACTTACGTCAAAGTTGAATAGGTAAATTTACGTTGTACGTAGTTGTATTGATTTGTATATTTGATAATTGTTTCAATACAAACCTTACCTGCAATACTAAGAAATATGACAATCATGCCTGATATCAGCTGAAATAGTTGGCCATGGAGTCGTTCTACACCCTATCTTTCCTACATGAAAGTAAGTATAATAATTCAGCTTGGTTATGAACAAACATTGCAATAAAGTTAATGTTTAAAGGGTATATTTTACACCAATGCCTTGCTCCCGGGCTTCGCTCGGCCTACTTTTTAGAATGTGAAATATATTACAACAAAGCTCTGAGACGTATTTTTAGCTTTGTTTGATTGACTGGTTTCTTCACAGAAGAAGGCGACATTCGCCTGGTTGGAGGCAGTACGATTCTAAGTGGACGTATCGAAATATACCACCATGGTCAGTGGGGTACAATATGTGACGATGACTGGGGATATCACGACAACGGCGCGGCTGCACAAGTAGTTTGCAGACAACTTGATTTCCCCTATCGAGGGGCACAGCCCATCAAAGGTACATGGAGAAAGGGTTATATTTGTGTTTCTTATTAAAGCCAACAGATTTGCATATTAATTTTAAGTCCTTTGTGCATTTACTGGGTACAAGCTATGATATTTTTCTTTTCATTATGGCCAGCAAGACCCCGAGAGCTATATCTGTGTCTGACGTAGACACACGTGAAAAGTGTTCATTTTCCGGTCCGTTTGAATTTAAAAGTGAAATCGGTGCCTCTATAGGCATAATCTTTCGTTTAGGATCAAATTCGAAGAAATATTTGTGTAATATATTTCTCCAGAAACCAGACACCACAGGATACATCACAAGCTCATCAATTTCCACCACGTGTCCAGATGAGCAAGTCATCAACTCAGATATCATCCTATCCTAGCCGTACGTGATTCCCACAAAAGACTGATTTTATGTCAGAACTTTGCCAACATGGAATCGCCTACCAGAGGAAGAAGTAACTGCTCTATCAATTGCCGGTTTTCATGAATTAGCCTAAGGGGAATTCCATATAAATCACTCCTCTATCTTGGTGATCCTGAAGTTGGGTTTAAGTTGAACTTTAGCATATTTTTAGCATGTCATTTTATCACAATCACATTGACGATACATTTGTTCAAAGTAAAATGTCATATTTTTTCCAATCTCTTTCAAATAAAGAGGCCTTTTTTGGCGAAGGTTCTGGACCAATATGGCTGGATAATGTGATGTGTAGAGGATCTGAAGACAAACTTACTGACTGTAAGCATAGAGGATGGGGAGTTCACAACTGTGATCATAGTGAGGACGCTGGAGTTAATTGCACAGGTAAGGGAACATAAACTGGATGGAAATTAACATTGCTGGCAGTTGGCCTCATGTACATGTAATACGGTAATTATGTGGCAGCAATTTGATAGTTATAAATATGGTATCCGTATGATAAGTTATGATGTGGTATCCATGTGATAATTATTATATACATGATATAGGGGAGGCCGATGACAATCGTAATACTTTTTGACAAATTGGTCGCATTTCCCTTTTGGTGGCTGAATTGTTAGGTTCGGTAGAGCTTCCCAAAATTTTGAGTAAATAGAAACCAGTCCTTTAGGAGCTGTGATCATTTGAAAAAAGTCAGCGTCACCTGGTGTGGGAAAATGTAACACGTATGGGGTCAATTTTGTAACATCCGAAACAACTCTCTCTAAATGATCTTTTACTGGAATTTATTTGTGTAAAAATGTTTTAATGTACACAGTGGTACTAATCACTGGGTCCCATAATCATTGACATTTTGAAAGAAATATTTACAGAAGAAATAGGATTTTTTTCACAACTCATCAGGGTCGATTGCAACAGGCCCTTCACAAGGCACGTCCGATACCACAAGTCCTCGGAAATGGTCTTGTTAACATTGACCCCGAATCATATCATCAATGTTTTGCATTAAACCTCAAGACCTTCAGTCTAATAAAGCCACGTCGTTTACCTAAAAATTATGAAGTCTTATGGTCTTTGTCCAATAAACTTCTTCTCAACAAATACAAATACTCTTAATTACCAAAGCCTTTCCAATCAGATTTTAATTGTAAATACTTTATTAAATGGATCTTGGTGCAATACACTGTGGAAAAATAATGCGGAAGGGAGCAACCTTAAGTCTGGTGATAAACATCGAAGTCCTCACCATTGACTCAGCTCTGTCATAGTACATCAGTCTACAAACTTCTATCAGTAGACTTCAAGCACTCTCTCCAATTCAATCTCGGGAATGCCATCAAACACCTCATTTCTTCATGGGCGATTTTAACAGCTCATATTCACTATCTATCATGATTGAAAGCTTAAAACTGTGCTAAAGGTGGGAAAATGTCGGCGAGGATCTCCCATGACAATATATATCAAACCTGCATGCCTTAATTGAATGCACTGATGTACCCATGGCAGCTAAAAGGGCGTGGTCTGCCATCCGTGGGCTCGAGGGCTCTAACAGAACTTCCCCAGCGACAGGTGTTGCACCAGGTTGCCCACCAGCGCATTTGACGGCAAGTGCAGTGTTGCTAACATTCAAACCAGGAAAAGCATAGGCCTTGACAACATCTCATACATACATACAAAACTTTTCCCCGGAGGCTCAAAGCGCTTACAAATAGAATTTTAGGTCTGGAATAGATTAATATAAAAATCTCAATGCTCATGACAATATTATAAACAATGTCATAAAAACCAAATTTCTAAAAATCAAGAGCCGTAACCTAAAAAACCATACATACAAAAATAATCGTTTTGAAATAAATGTGTCTTAAGAATCTTCTTAAGTCATTCACTGAAACAGAGTTTCTGATATTCCGCGGGAGGTTATATTCCCTAGCTTAGAGGCATGAACTGTAAAGTCCTATCCCCGGCCTGTTTTTTTGTGATGGGATACTTCCCAAACGAAACAATTCCTGGATGAACGTAATTTCTCTTCGGACATAAAAGTTTAAGAAGGCAATCTGATATATACATAGGTGTCAATACCCCATGAAGAGTTTTACATACAGAAGTAATTTTATAAGTTATTCTTTGTCTAACTGGTAGCCAGTGAAGAGATTTTAGGATTGAGGTGTGCAGATTCATGTCGTCTGTCCAGTCTAAGACAAGTCGAAGCAGCCCAATTTGAAGGAGGCGTTGAAACGAAGAAGTATGTGTGATTTTTGGTATTGCGAAGCAAGCCCCTTAAGTAGTCAAAAACGAGGAAGAATAAGTGAACGTGCCAGCGTGATTAATGTACGGATACGTGATATATTGATGTCCTTATCAATATATCAACGTATCGTTGATATGTTTCTCAGGTGATAAGTGATAGTACGACTGACGTTTGGTGATATTTGAAGCCATGGTCATGTTTGAATCAAAAAGTGCACCAGATTTTTGATAGTTGTGTGATGATTTATCAAGAAATTCCCCAATTGTAAGTAATTTCTGATGAAGCGATGTTGGTAGTGTATGAAGACGAAGCAATGAGAATTTGTTTCGTTTGTTTAAAGTCATCCAATTTTGATGTCTGAAATTGCAGTTTTGAAGTTTTGAAATGAACATTTAGTCCATCCGGTGCAGTTGGATGAAATGATACATAAAGTATGAGTTATCGTCGGCATATACATGTATCCACTTTGTAGACAACGTTGAAAAAAAAAATGAACAGTTGAAAACTTCGGTCCAGTAGCAAGGAGGCTTCTTGAGCTCTACAATTGCTGCCTTGTTCCCGCAGTTTCCCAGGGGTCTGGAGGAGGGCACATGTTGTGGCACTCTTAAAGCCTAGGAAAGATCAATCAATCCCAAGTGCTAGACCAATATCCCCTTAGCCATACCTACAAGCTTTTGGAACGTTCTCATGCTTGTTTTGTTCTTGGTTGGTTAACTGTTCAACACCCCTAATGGGGAAAGACGAACCGGGGTAGTGTGTGCGCACTGATGTTATTTACTTCAAATTACTGATTAGTGTTTGAATTGTGTGGAGCTCTATGTGACGAGGATTCTAAGGTTGTTCCCTCTTAGGAAGTATTCTGAGTATTTATGAAGGATACTGAAGCAGTCTTTTAAATGTATGGATTTCAATATAAGCTTGGCTTGTGTGAATCTTTTGTAAAATCGCTGGACAGGGCGTGCAGAATTCGATATGAGAATGAAAGGTAAACTCTGATGTGACTTATAGAAGATGGAAAGTATTGCATCTTGCGCCTTTGGGCAGTGTCGGCCAGTTTGAGTCATTGAGCTGTCCGTTACACTGGCTCTTTTTTTTTGGCTGTTATAGTTAATCTTGACAAAGCGGATGGCTCTCCTTTGAACTGCTTCAAGTTGGTGTAGGGTCCCAAACCGCCCGAGCTATATTCTAAAGAGGGTCTCACCAGAGAGCGGTAAGCAGGTCTTTATGTCCTCTGAACATGAGTGTAAGTTCCTTCTGATTAAAAACCCAATAATCTATACCCTTGCTGCAATTGTATGGTGTGTTGTGCCATTTTAGATCATTAGAGATCTCTGCTCTTAAGTAAGAATGAAAATTTGTTGTGAGAATGTGTGAGTGTGAGATTTTTAGAACATAGCACTTTTCCTGGTTCAAACAGGTTTCCGGCCAGGCAAAAACAACAGAAGCCAATACTCAACCTAACTCAACATAACGAGGATGGTTTACAAGAGGGTTGTAACTGGATCGTGTTAGTCGATCGATCAGGGCTTGTGAAACTGTTGGTAGAATTTGAAACTGCCCCCCCGGGGACGTCCGCTTAGACTGAGCTCGTCGGGGGATTGCTTGCAAACAGGAGCGAAGAAGAGGATGGTGTGGGCTCGAGAGTGGACTGCCCCAAGGGAGCGCTGCTGCCACCTCTACTGTTCGGCTTCTGTGCCAACGACCAAACCAGTGGCGGATTTAAGGAAAAGGGCCATGCCAGCAGGTTAAGGTGGGGCCCTAGAGGCGCGATGCGACGCAGTTGTCGCACTTTAGTGCGGCTATATAGGGGGTGTCTGAGGGGGCCCTGAGAGAAATATTAGGGGGGGGGGCTGCAGCAGCTGCTGACAATGCGACTCTTAAATCCGCCACTGCGACCAAACCTCTTATATGAACTCGCTCAAATTGTCTTCATCCATGCCACAGTAGGTCTTCACTGTTCTGGATACATCACTGCTTCTTTTCTCCCAGCCAGGTAAAATTGAACATAGTAAGTGCCTGGCTGACTGACATGATCACATGAAGGCCATGTCAGTTTTTGTCACCTCCTCTTTTTATGGTGTTTTTAGACGAAGGATAGTTGGCACTAGCTATGGACTATCTCACGAAGGTCTGTTCATATCTCCCATATACCTTACTGATCGTATTGAGTACTGGAAATTATAAGGGGAGTGGTGGTGGTGGGGGGGGGGGGGGTTGTGAAGCAACATACTGCGTCGTCTGGGCGCCTATACACAGCCCATTATTCTACATCTACGGCGCCCGACGCCTGTCTGTCATTCTTCCAGATCGACAGGGGCCATCCGTGCGTGAAAAAATGCATATTTATAGATCTACAGTGCACCCGGCGCCCGTGCGAGCCTATGCAAAAAAATGGAGGGAGGGCCCGGGTGAGCCCATCCCCTAAATCCGCCCTGGATATAACGGGTTCCCAAAAAATAATTCTGAGAACATTTTCGTTGCATAACTTCACTTAGAACTCGGTGTTTCACCTTAAACAGTTTGAAGTGTATAACACCTTTGCTCTGCCACAAGTCTTTGCTTTTAACAAACACTTTTGGCATAAACCCACACTCCCTTTTTTTCAAAATTATGTTGTCAGAAAAAGTGACCCTTTACCGTATTCATGGTCCTCAAGTCAAGAAATTATCAATTGGCACAACGATTTTAATTTCCTTTCTTTATATTCATTGTCGGCCTGAAGAAATAAGCTTAAAACAATTAACGGCATAAGCCAAATCAAATTATACAGACAATATGGCAAACATAGATTAGATTTTGTAAGCAACACCAGCTGAAATGTGAAGCAGGTCGACGCAAAAGAAGCAATATGCAAATAAAATGCCTTTATTTGATACGGATGATGTAAAGCGTACATCTCATTGTCGTTTTTTTTCTGCTATTTGCCTTGTTTTCTTTTGTTTGCCTTATGTTTCATGTTTTATCTTATTCCCTTCAACCGCAATGAATCCAAGGGAGTAAATTAAAGATGTTGTTGTAAATTGATAATTTCTTGATTTTGACCTTTTGAATGCGTAAAGTATGTCACTTTTCTGACGACATCATTTTTGGGAAAAGGACTGTGTGTTGATGCAAATGTTTCTTTTGAAAAGCAACGACTTCTGTGGCAGATCCAAATGTTTCCTCTCTTCAAAACTTTTGATTTTTTTCACATCTTCAGTTCTAATGAAGTTTATGCAACGAAATGTCCTTGAATTTTTAGGGGGGAACTAGATCTTTGGACAGAGACACATTCTTTTATTCCATGTTTTCAGATTGGCATGTGTAAGATGTTTATCTGATATATTGTTTCGTAGAATTGTTAACATTTCTAATGACCAGCAGTAGAGGAGCTTATAGTCCAATAGTTTGTTTCTCTGGCTTATATTAATAGTATTTGTTATCTTTCCCGAGTCCAAATCTTTCATAAGTCCAAAGTATAATTGCTCACGTTTTAGACGTTTCATCGTCCGTTCGGAAGATTTCATCAGCACTTTTTTACTGATGAAATTTATGCAAATTCATTACGCCATGCCTAAAACACAATATTATTTTGTGTTTAAATTATCGTGAGATAAAAACTTCCAATTCTTGTATGATCCCCAGATTACATATACAAATTACGTCAACCTAACGTTAATATAGGTAAGAATAGTTCAATTGACGATAACAAACTGATAATCTTTAGGCCACGACAGCCACTGCGGGTTGCCGCCATAATATTTTTTTCACCTGTTGACACCGGCATACACCATCAATTTCACTTATTTAAACTTGCAATGTCTGGATGTACATAATTGCGATTTTGCTGAAAACTAATTAATGAGATTTTGTATAAATATTTTTTTTCAATTCAATTCCATTTTGTGTTGCGCATATATAATGGACAGGATTATAATAACATAGGTCAGTGATGGAAATGGAAAGTTGACAAAAACTAGATATAATACATATAAGAGCTTATTAAAATAAAGTGTTGGCCCTTATAAGGTGATTAATTAAATCACTACAATTCTCTAACATTTAAGGAACAGGGAGGCAAAGACCTAGTGCCGGGAGCTTAAATTCCTTTGCCAGCACCTTTATTCAACCTTAGAATGTCATGTAATGCCTGCACCTCTACATGTTTGTGCTTGATTTCCCGCCGTGGGATTCTCCTCCCTCTGGTCCCTACTCTACCTACTTACTCCTTTCATCTCTATCCATACTTTCGCAACCCAGTTGGCTGGATAGGTGAATCATCTTGGTTGGCTCGACAGATTATCCAATTAGGTGGTTTGGCAGTTGGCTTTTATGGCTTGCTTGTCCCTGGGATACTAGGTTTCTGATCCCATGTAGGATTTAGAGGCGCCTGATCCTCTGGATAATCACGACTCAATCAGTGAGCCTATCTGGGGTACGGACACAGATCCTAGTAAGCGGTGAAGGGGTGCAACCCCACACGGACCTCAGGAGATGGGGGAGGTTGTCTCAGGACTTCTTTCCACAATGGAGACAACATCCTCCACCTCTCTTTGTCTTGCAAACACAGTGTGGGTGCCACTGGTGCTGTGCCTACTCCTTCTCTCTTTCCTTTATCTCCTTTATTGAGTAAGTAAGGTCCATGGGGTGTATGTACTTAGGTCAAACCAGATATGGTGAAATAGTACCTGCTGCCTTGTAGGTTGGTTCGTGTGTGCGAAAAAAGCTAAGGGACCATCCCTGACAGAAAAGGCCAATGCTGCCTTGCGAGTGTCACCGTGACATGCACAAAGGCTAAGGACTCCCCAACAAAAAAGGGTGCTGGAGACCTGGCTAATCCCAGCTACTATTTAGCTAATTGACAGATGACTAGTTCACAACGTAATAGCACCAGGGTTAATCCCCTGATTAAAGTCCTGTGCCTTTCTTATCACATTGTCTATACCAATATGCATGCTGGGTTGGTCCTAAAGCCTACGGGACGGTCCACACTGATATTGACAAAAGATGCATGGACAACTTTGTTAGACCCAAAAATGCTTTCATCATTACACATTTAATGTCCATACACTTTCAACAACAGCCCGAAGAAGAACTCGTACCTGAAGCACAACTGTTATGATATCGATGTCATCTGCCTACAAGAACACCGCATTGTGCACATGAACCGCTACTACAGAGAATATCATGGATATGCCACTTATTACAGCCTCTGCTGGAGAACAAGAGATGCAGCTACAGGATAGTGGGGTTTCTTTTTTCACCAAGGGCTCTCAAGTCATGTGCCACCCTTGTCAACTTTAATGACGCATTGAGCTTCACTGCCGGGGCATCCTTAAACAAATCATTTGCTGTTACAACAGCCCCCACAACGACTAGCCAGAAGAAACTGTCTCTCCTTTTAAAACCATACTTTCCCCACTGCCACCAGTACAGTTCCACCAGCCCATACTCTTCTTGTACATCCTGGAGATCACAACGCTAAGCTTGGGCCTTAACGACGCGCTGTTCACTTGCAACAACGAGCCTAAACAAAATGGAATGTACATGAAGGACTTCATGGAACAATAACCTTGTTGCCACTAATACCATTCCAAATCATTCAGTTAGACTGTGGACAACACCGCCGCCAAATGGAAAACTTGTCCACTGGACTCCCACTATTTTCTGGTCAGAAAGAAGTGGATTAACAGCATTAAGAACTCAAGAGGCTTCAACACTTTTGAAGCTGTTAAGTCGATCTCTGCAGGACCGTATAGTTATCTTCAGAGTAAAACCACCTCCCAGAGATTCCAAGAAAACAATAACTGGAGCAGGTATTGGGGGATCAAACTTTTGTAGCATTAAATAACTGTAGCGGTACATAACAGGTTCACCACTCTTGTTGATGATCTTGAAGACAGAACTCCACGCAGTATATAATGTCCCTCACTTCAGCCAACAATGAAATGCATTGTAGATGCTACCTGAAGAAAGAATAAGACCTACTGTGCCTTTGCCTCAAACGACCAAGTCAGCAAAGCCGAGAAAACTGAAGTCTCTGTGCCATCAAGAAGCCACCGTACTAAATCCACCAGAGCTTCCAGCAGAACCTTATGCTGCTAAGGCTGCACATGATGACGCTACAATGTGGTGCTTGAGATGCATGTTAAGTCAGGCTGAAGCACTTGACGCCCTACTTCTTGAAAACAAGCATGCTGCTGCCTGGGAGGGCCTGAATGGAGATGACCGATAAGAAGGCTAGCCCACCTATAAGAATCAAAGGTGAAAAACTGAAGAGCGCCTTGACACATGGTTCAGCAGCTTTAGTTTCTCTACCTTGGCAAGCATTTATAAAACACTAACCTTGATTACCTTCCAATCACAACTAGCAACCCCTTCCATCCCGACTGGACCTTTCACTATGGTGGAGGAGCTTCAGATCTGTCTGGAGAAACTGAACAACATCAAGCCACCTGGTCCCGACAACACTCCTGCAGTGGTCTGGAAGAATCCACTGTTTTATGATCAACTGTTACTGTTAGAATTTTGTAATACACCTACATGGAAACAAACCATGCCTTTTCACATCATTCATCATTTCCTCTACTTGACTCAAAGAAAGGGCGACCTCCAACACCCCCAAACTACAGAGGAATTTCACACTGTCACCACGTCCTCTAAGATCTACAACTCCATGCTGCTCACAGAATCACTCCCTACTAGATCCCATTCTCGGCCGGAACCATAAACGGTTTCGCAAAGGCATATCAACACTACCTCAGATACTTGCCCTCATAAGGATCATAGAAGAGTTGGAAATTTCCAAGAGAAAAGCGTATTGTTTTTGTAGATTTTTCCAATGCTTTTTTTTTTTGTGTGACATTGTTAACAGGGATGTCCTGCTGCATATTCTCGCAACGACGTGTCCCAGATGAGACTGTCAGGACAATTGCCTCATGTATTATAAACCCATATAGCTTTGTGCAGACCATGATGTGCCCACAAAGGTTCCTAACAACTACGGAATCCTCCAAGGAGATACTCTTGGTCTCCCTATCTCTTCGTAGTCGTGGTTGATTACATCCTCAGACAGAGGCTGACAATCATGAACGACAAAGGACCACCATCAACCCAAGCGTTCCAGACGTTACATGGGTCAACATCTCACAGACCTTGACTACGCAGATGATCTAGCTCAACAGCTGATCTGATATGTGGCGCACAAGATCTATCTAACAGCACTTGAGAATTCTGGCAGACAAGTCGGCCTACATCTAAATGCAAGAAGACTGAGTATATGACTGTCAATTAGGAAGACGATCATCAACCATCTGCACAGCAAATGGTAGCCAACTCAAAGAGGTCAGGACTTCAAGTATCAAGGGTCCTATGTTGCCGACACAAGAAACGCTTCCTGTCACGCAAAGGACAGCTTGGAATGCCTGCAATAGAATACACACCACTTATGGCAATCTGGTCTCTCCAATTCAAGCTGAAAATTCTTTAGAGCCTGTGTGGGGAGTGTCCTGTTATATGGACCTGAGACCTGGACCATGAAGAACGAGCTAACGGATGACTGGATGGCACCTCCACCAAGCTCTTATGCGAGTACAAAACATAATCCTTGCGTGAGCACAAGACCAACGTACAGATATATGGAATATCCCTCCAATTTCATCTTGCTGTTGCCCAACGCCGTGGCACGATTGCCGGTCACTGTCATCGTGCGATTGACCAGTAGTCCTCAGACTTCACATATTGGAAGTTTACAATGCCAAAACCGGGGTCGTCGCCCCTTTTAAAACTACATTGATGTGATTGGCTCGAGACATCCAGTGCAGGATCCATCTGACATCCCCAACCTAATGACAAACAGGGACATTTGGCGCTAACAATGGTGAACAAATCTCGGCTGCGGCCGTTAGATAGAGAAGGAACAAAATGTCAGTCACATACAAGAGATGATCATGTATAATGACTGATATAACAAGAGTAATTTACATTATTTTACACAACAATAATAATTAATATAAGGAAGACAAAAACGAACAGAGGAGTACAAACAAACAAAACAATTACGAGAGATTAGAAAAAGTGAGGCGTATCCAAAAACGACTTGCTCGGATTGTCATACTGTCTTTAGTTTTGAGTTAGGGGGATAAAAATAAAGATGGAGGTAGTGGGAAAGTATTTCTTATTTACCCCCGTAACGCACACTCTCTTTTAAGTCCAAATGTTTGCTTCTACTATCAAAGCGGCTGGACCGATTTAACTGAAAAATAGTAATCGGATGTTTTTTGGTGATAGGCTCTATGTAGGTCAAAAAACGTAATAGAACAAAAGAAATCGTCCCACGAAATCGGGTCACCGACCTTTAATAATTTCTCGCCTTTTGTACACACGGAATAATTTCATGGTAGAACAACCATTCCGTAGGCCTATTTGGTATCCGTTTTAAGATAAGTACTCCGATTACCCCCTCTTTGAAGGTGACTTAATAGGAAAATTCACCTTATGCAGTAGTCTCTTTGTCTAGATTAGTGGGTTCTGCTGAAGGTCTCTGGGCTTTCGAACAGACTTTGGCGGGTTAAACCTGGTTTTGTGAGCGCTCAACCATTCCACTTCCCTCAGAGCATATTGCTGGAGTTACTTGTACCCTCCATCTGTCTGAATCCCTTTGAGTTTCTGCTGAGCCAGATGACATAGCTCGCTCTGAGTGCAATTTTGGCTGCTGTATCGGTTATAGCCTTTCTCTTTCATTTTAATGCCCAAGGATGCCATGCATTTGTTGACTGATAGTACTACTGATGTATTGCAGAAACATGTATTAGCCTTCTATATTATTAAAACAAGAGTTGTCTGTCTATCTGCCTTCTCTCTGTGTGTGTGTGTGTGTGTGTGTGTGGGTGTGTGTGTGTGTGTGTGAATACATGGTTGAGGTGTACGGAGTACGATATGCGCCTTCACACGCGGAATTGTGTGAAGAGTATGCGGATTTGTGAGTGTCTTTGTACGAAATATTTATATCCATTAAAAATCATTTTGTATTATTAGGTGGTGTTATTGGCGGTGCAGTTGGAGGTTCTATCATCATACTTTTGATATTTGTGGTCATCGGAGTCCTACTAAAATCAAGGTTTGTGCATATATTATAGCATTATATAGTATCAGGTTTGGTCTTCACAGATACTAGATTTCATGCTCATTGGACATACATCTCATGTAATACGTGAAGCTACAGTTGACACAAAAAGAATCTCGGCATGTTTTTCTATCAGTATTGTAATCAGTATTGCAAGTAGGCTTACACGCAAATTCAGCCGGAAACACTCTTTGTGTGAAATCAATACACACAGATTCTTGCATTGTATCACACAGTGACCATTGAAACTCCATAAAGTGCAAATTTTTGTTTGGGGGTTTTGCGTCTTTCGGCATTTATATCTCGGCTTTTTTTACAAGCGAGGTGTTAAAGGTGCAACAAGAGATTTCACATAACAGATGTCCCTAAAAATGTGAAAATTCTGATATTTGCACCAATGCAAAGCTTTCCATCAAAAATATCCACATCTTACAGGATTAAGCTAAGAAATGTTTCCTTGGTACAAAAAATGTGAAATTTCTAATTTCGTATAGGAGCAAATACGAAATTCAGCCTATGTTTTATATTGAAATATAAGCAAATCAAAATCAGATTTTTTTTCTCTCTTTTAAGACATTTCTGTAGCTAAATACAAAATCTATATACAATCTAGATACAAGAAATCTATTGAATGTCTGATCTATATTAAATTACTATTATGACAAAATATTTGGGTGCCTTAAAATCTCTCGTTGCACCTTTAAATGAAAGGGCAAGACCTTGGCAACAAAATTATATTTCGGAAACTTTCAAAATTATCGTGGCACAATACTGATCCAAAAACATGCCGAGATACGTTTTGTGCCGACTGTACACCCTAAATTGTGGGTAGACGTTTCATATAGAAGTCCCATTGATGCAAATGAGGTATTACAATTGATTCCGTCATGCGCTGTATGACGTTGTGCAGTAGTGCTTGACGGAATGAATGGCAATACCTCATTTGCATCAATGAGACTTCTATATGAAACGTCTACCAAATTGTGAGCTATTTGAATAATGGGCAAGTTCTAATGAACTTTGACACTTGGTGATGGAATCTAGTATACGTTAAACAGATTTGAGCATCTTAGCCGTTTGGTATCTTAGCCGTTTTGGAACGTGTCTTTGTATTCAACGAAATAAAGTGCAGTCATCCGTGTGTATAAATCATTTCTTGCAGCAGCTTCACACATGCCCACCATCCGTGACTTCAGATGTCTTATCCGATCTTCTTGGTAGGATTTTGACAAATCATCTGATAGCTTTCAACCAGAGTCTTCCCAAGCCGGCCTACACGGCTTGGAAATTGACCCCAGCCGCGTCAACAACAACTGACGCAGTAGCCACCCCAGTGTGAATTAACGCCACCAGACAGGCAAAGAAGGATTATGGTTCGTTCCTACACATGACCCACCGCCGCTTCAAAGTTGTTGTATGGCCCTGGATATCACCAAGGGCCTATTCTGAACAGTGCTTCATACTTGCGCCTAGAGAAGCCCAAACCCCCAGCCCCGACCACGCCGCAGATGGCTCAGTCACTCCGGGCTTCCCGTATCATTTCCCTCCAGAGGACCGCGACGCAGGATGAGCTTACAGCGCTTCAAGCCACGCTCTCTGTAGATTTTAGAGAGCGGCATGTACCTTTAAAGTTCCATATAGCAAGTCGGTGGAATTTTGTTCAGTAGGATTTCTTCTTTGAGGATTTCGGTCCAGCTGTTCAAGACGACAAAGTTCCTCCTGCACCTTGACGACATAAATTTTTGCCACCTTTAGCAAATAACAGCCCAGGTTGCTATAATCACTCCACCAGTCTGTCTGTAGCCAAATTTCCACTTTTAGGACCAGAAGAAAATATAAGCAGAGGCACCAGCAGAAGTATTCTCAAGTCTTCTTCCTCTTAGCAATACTTGGAAGTAAAATACTACATATTGGTTTATACTGCAAGATCCTGCCCAACGTGCAGCTGGCAAACGTATCCTCCTGTTTGAAAGCTTTTGATATACCACAAACTGCCTTGCTACCTCCTTCATACCATAAAATAGGTCTACATTACACACTCACAGTTTACCATTGTCCATTAGGAAAGCAAACTCAGACCTGATACATGTACATCTCCTTCTGCACCATCCTGGAATACTCCACAGTATTTATAGCACAAGGGCTCGTTGAGTACTGTGTCCAGCCTTCTTTGTGTGCGAGCTATTTGCTGCGCCGACATACTGGGCGCAATAAATGCCGAAACGCCGGTCTTTCGGCAGAACCTTGCCGTACGGCAGGTATCTGCCGAAACGCCCGGTGTTTCGGCAATACTTGTGCCGAAAATGCGGGCTAAGGCATTACCCTGCCGAACGGTAGGGTTTACTGCCGAAACATGTGTTATCCCAGTAGTTCGGCACAGAGGGATCTTATTACAGCGTGCGGTTGTTGGATGTAACTAGTTCTTTTGTCACTGTGGCTGTACGGACACAGGATGACACAAAGGTGTTCGTTTACTCAGATGATCGTACGAGCATGCTAAGATTAGTTTTAATAAAAAACTGATAATTCATATTTACAAGTAGGGGGGCCGCCGAAATTGAAAGATGTGTTTGGAAAATTGCATACCCCCAATGTAAAGTTATAGGTCCTATTGCATAGAACCCATACCCCACCGGCCCTCCCGGCGGCATCCACACACACAATTAGGTACATCATATCATTTACTGCTGATAGGCCTATGCAGATAGGTGCTTGGTTACTGAATAATAAATTTAACATGACCCCGCCCCCCATCAGAAAAAAAAATAAAATCACATCACCCCTTATTATTGTGAAGTAGAAATCACATAGGTCTACCTCGGACTCTAATAACCAAACCCTAATTCCTAACCCTCATCTTTCCTAATAGGCCCTATAACCCCACCCTAAACCTAACGGGTTGCAACCGGCCTAAGGGCCCTTTACAATGGAGCCATAATGTATATCAATGCGTATACATTGTTTCTAAATTCGGCTACCTTGCTAAGCAACGGTTTAGCAAGGGGTCTTCATGTGGTCTTTTGGGGTTACCAGATCGTATTTAGGTCTACTATTACATGCCCCTGCTTGTTCCTAAATGCCAAAAGCTTGATTTTAATGAGTTTCAAATTGTAGAATTGTCCATAAATCAAGAAAAAATGCTTAACCGTGCGGCCACAACAAAACACACGTTTATTTTCCACTTTCTCTTCTCTCGGCGGAATGCCCGGTTATTTCTCGCAGTTCCTGAGTTGAGGGAAGTTCGGCACCCGGGTATTTCGGCACCCGGTGTTCGTCACAACATATTGCAACCCTGCTTTGGCGGCATACGCAGCAGCGCTGTGTGGCGTATGTGGAGTTGTTTGCACTTGCTTCGGTCTTCTTCGGGAAGAACATCACAGAACATAAAAACACTGGTGAACAACGCTCTGTTTGACAACAAGAACCTGTCATTATATTTCAAATAATCGCACCACGCGGCAACAGCGACTGCGCTCTCGTCGACCTTTGCGGTCGGCACTCTGCTAAACTCTCCACCTCCATTCAACATTCTACAGGACTCCAAGACCAGACCAATTAACTGTAAAACGTTTGGTAGTTGTTTGCCCTAACGTCACATGGGGATATCAAACGTTAGAGAATTTATATACTTGGTTCACTTTTAAAATGATCAAAGCTTGTAAATGCACGTCTACTTCTCAAGAAGATCCAAGATCCTCTGCATTCACACTACTGTGCCAAGAATCCACTGGAGAAGTGAGGTGCGTAGCCTTCCTCAAACACACTGAGGGCAGAGGGCTCCCGTCCCATAACTATCATACCTATGACAGAACTCCCACCTGGTAACAATCGTCCACGTAAGGAATTGGTCACCTTGAACAGATTCGCACAGGAGTCGTAGTTTCAACAGCAATATGCACCGATGGGACTGCCAGCGAACCATTTCCCGCCGAGCCTGCCAATGTGGCTCTCACTCACAAACTGCAGATGAGTCCTGTGCCCTGCCTTTCCGTCCACCGGTGGATATAGACTTCTCAACAACCCCAACCATCAACAGTGAGCTGGCTCCACAACGTAAATACATTTACTAGCTGCTGCCTCATTAACAGGCCCGTGAAGGGGGGGGGGGTGCGGTCCGTCAACCATTCCATCCCTTCATATGGTCGAGTGCTCCCTCATCACAAAGTATTCTGCCTTTGTATATCGCATGATTTGCAAACATAAGTGCAAAGTGTCAGTGCGCAAAAACAAATATATACATGCCAAGTGCTAGTAAAAAAACTGCTTCACTTCACCATTTGAGGAAGCTGGATGCTGGTGAGCCCCTTCCGAAAAATGATCCGCATAAGGTCCACTTTTGGCTGATTTTTTGGGGATACCAAGGCCAAAATTAAGAAATTTTGGACAAGAAATCCAGTTTTTAGGTGATAAATTTTAAAGAAAAAATGTACCTTTTAGGGGGGGGTCAGGTGAAAACAATAATCAGCACTTCACAGATAGCAATTAGTGGTATTCTATTTTCTCTTGTACAGTTTGTGGTGTTTCCCTTTATGTATCTCTCAAAACTTATATACAGAATTTATTTAAATTGTCATCTTTACAATAGGAATACTATAACAACATACCAGTATTGAGCAATTGTGTTTTGGATTAAGCGATATCCATCCGGATGCTGCGCTTATTCCGATG
>JAMKCH010087280.1:0-12362 GCA_023653785.1 Ophioderma brevispina | reverse complement strand
AATTAATAATTGTAATTACAAGACAATTAACCATTCTTGAAGGAATTTTGGTTCATTTTGAACGAATCCGTATTAAAATCTCAATATCGAGGTAGGTTGAGGGCGTATCGTAATTTGAGTTCAGGAAGGTGGTAAGTGCAATAGCTGCCATTTGACATAAATTCCCATCAAACATACTATTATGAAAAGTTTTTGGTCAGTGGCTCTCGAAATAGTTCTTGTCCGCCTAAAGAACCATTGCACGAGCCACTAACCCAAGGCCCGGACCCAAGGAAAGAGAAATCGAGAGTTATCCTAATACATGGCAGCACAAAGATGTGTCACATGGCAGCTATTGCACCTACAACCTTCTTACATTCAAACGACCAGAAACATACGAAATACGCATTGGTATTATTGCTTCAAGTACGAGAGCAGACCTCGGGCTCATAAATACGGTACTCATACCCGTCACATTAGAGGATGTGTAAAATTTGGTTTCTCTTTGAATTCAGTAATTGCGTGGATTCAGGAAATTGAACATTTGACAAGAGGTAATTTGAAGAGGGAACCTGGATAAACTTATGGCACAAATAAATTTTCGATTAATATGGCTCGCGTTTTCCTTAGAGCTTAGAATCAAGAAATTAAATCACAAAATGAAATGAGAAATGAGATCAAATCAATGTCCCAGGCAGCTTTGTGCCGATCTCCGCTGAGATATTCTAATATCGTTATCTTGTTTTTGCGTCATCAAAACATCCAGTCATGAGTAAAATTATTGCTTCAATTCTACTTCCATCATAGATTCTTAGATTTAATGATCTTGTTCTAGATAACACAACAATGTTGAGCGCGTGAAGCCGATGCATTTGTTAGGTATTTGTATGAAGCACGTGTATACTACCAAACGCAGCTACACTTCAGCTAATAATTCTAATAATTCTATTATCTATGGGATGAAACAATAATATTCTTGTATTTATTTTTTAAAAAAATTAAGTTTTTCTGGCATGGTACTTTGAATTTTTTATCACATTAGCAGATAAAGCGGTCACTGGTGGCATGATAACCATTTGGCTGCAGCACGCATTCACAACCTTCAAAATATGGTAAAAAATGGAAAGCTACAAATTTGTCAAATAGCAACAAATAACCCTGAAAATAGCAACACAACACCAGTTACCAATACTTTATGCCAAGTAGCAGAGCTTGATCGGACGTCGGGGAATGGGCAAAATATTATGATCTCGTCAATTGTTTACTATCAAGATCACATGAGGATAGGATGACGACTACAGGGATTCTTATTGATGCGCGAACTATTCAATTCACTGTTATTCATGCATGCAAAGACTGTGACGTCATAGTGATATACATATGTTTACCTTCAATTACTTTTTACGTTTTGAATCGCCCCTGCAATATAATGGTTATGTTCTACAACATGTTTCCGGTAATTACACTGTTCCACACTTTATTGTAAAGTTCCTATGCTTGAAATGGTTAGATGATAAAAATAAAACTTTTCTTGAGAAAATCGGATTCAAATTCAGTGCTTTTGTTGTTAAACACAAATAAATGAGCCTTGTGCACAAATAATCTGAATTTTATATAATAACACTGTTTTAATATGATTTGAATCAAATTGATTGGTTCAAGATTTCGGGAACTCCAAAACACAATTACAATTCAATAATGATACACTTATATTCCACAATTAAAAGAAGCGTTGCAGTTCAACGATGACGTGCTCCCGGGGTGTCCTCGCAGCGAATACTCCAAAATGACAGCATGCAAAGTATAAATCAACAGTGTATTCCATGGGAATCCCTCAGCTCTGAATCTGAAGAAAACTTTTGTCCAGCAGTTTCAGTCCAAGAAGACGGGGTTCAATGGGTCCCTCCGTCGACGACACTAATATTCCACAATATATCAGTCCAGGATATAATCACCACGATTTTTATCTGTCGCAAATGTCCACATTTAGGACCACAATTTGGAATCCTATTTTGATTCTCGGCACTTTTGACTTCAAAGACAACAGTAGACTAATTATAGCTTTTCGCTCACGTGGCATCCAAAATATAATAAATCCTGGCACTAAGTACTGCACCAATGTACCATTTTTTAAAATTTAATTTAACTACTGGTCAAGAGTCTTTCCAATGAGCATCTTACAGCTAGATTCCTCAATATCTCTAATAATAATCATTACAGCATCATATATAAACATAGCCTAACTCTGTCCAATTGGAACTCACATAAATGACATCATCTGCATTGCATCATCTTACATAAATGACATCATGGGAAACTGCCTAATTTTGCTATCTATTTTGCAAACATACAGCAGGTGGAAACCGCAGGATAATTATAGTGCTTAGCTTTTCTCTGACTTGTTGTAAACAACACTCGCATGTTCTCAATATATATATAGCACTATAAGGAATTCAATTTTTCTTTTCCATAATAAACAAAGTATATTTCCCATGAGTAATCTTTTCTCAAGTAAAATTGAGAAATAAAATAATATTTTAATCGCAAAATGGAGGCTAATATAATAGGGGCAACTTTAATAAAAAGTTGCATTGGTCGGCATTTCAGTGCGTACTCTGGTGGGCTTGAGGATCTTTATGGAGGTCCAATAAAAGAAGTGCCACATATAAAAACAAACTTCGTAACATGGTTAAGATAGCTATTTGGTATGCAACGCGTGTCACGCTTGCGTGATACCACCATTAGAGGAATGCTACGTCTCCTGAAATGCTTGTAGTGACATATCTTCATCAGACAATTCGTGCCTTTCATAGGAAATTTTAAAATAGGGAAAGGAGATTGTGTTTGTACTTAATGTGGGCATGGAAGAAAGAGATAAGAAGGAACCACAACGACCTACTTGACGTTTGAACGATCTATCTGCCGCCCTATAATTGCAATTGTTATTCATATTCTCTCAAGTGGCCCTTCCGAGGATAATCCTATTCAGAATTTCTGGCTCGAGCAAATTCTCAGTTCGTGGTTGTTTCTTCATTGCGAAAAGATTCCGGGTCATCGGGAATCAGCGAATACTCAAACATATAGCCACATCCATGGAAACCTACGGCGGTCCGGAAAGTGTGTAGTCTGTGTCACAGACTTCGAAAGATATTATCTAAATTAGTACTGCGCGAGATTAACGTTATCAGTCCGTCATAGCGAATGCATGCAAATGAAACTAAATCTCAAATATCTCCGGAAAACGAAGGGGTTCTATGGAGATTTTTGCATCAGAGGGTCCGTTACTATGTTTTGTTTTGAATATGTATCGTATGGGGGTCTGAACCTATAGAACCTAGCGAGAAAATTGAACATTTTTGTCGGGTACTTCGGTGCTCGCAAACACGGAAAAGTTCACACGCAATCGCTACCGGCCGCATCCTTTTTCCCACAATGCCTTTCGGTATTATTCCAGTCTTGAGAATTTTCAAACGCTGCGCCAACTTTTTTTTTCAATTTTAGAAACAGGATATACGAACTTACCGGACCGCCGTAGCTCACGCCTTGCAAATTCAGCCCGCGTTGGCTATCGGAATGCTTGTTATTGGATGTTCACCAGGAGGAGGAATGTCAAACATATACTGTTACTGGACTGACGGAGACGTGTGCTTGAGGTAGGTCTTCTCCCCGGGGTTGGAGGCACTTCTCATTAACAAGTGGGATATCATCCGTGTCTAAACATTCACAAATTTTCACCCCATAAGCAAGTATTAGTGGCGTAATTAGCTACCCTATAAAACAAGTACTTACTGGAATTTGCACCACTGTAGCGCAAGTAGCTACCCTAAACCACAAGTCTTTCCCCGTACCCTAAGTTAACAAAATTAGCTCGGCATGTCTAAAGGTTAGTTTTCACATTCCATGTGACCCATAAAATAAGTTTATTATAGTTTGGTAAATACTTTGTGTATGCACATTTTCTTGGCAGTGTTGTAATGACTACAACATCCACTGTTTTGGCGTTTGGTATGATGCCACTCAACCTATTTATCTACAGCCGATCATGGACAGATGAGAAATCGGCCATTCCATTCAAAGATATTGTAATAGCTCTGGTTAGCATACTTCTACCGGTTATGCTGGGGATACTCATTCGTTATAAAGTGAAAAAGTTGGTTACTTACATTCTGAAGGTATGACCCAGGAAAACGTTCAAACTACTAAGGAACGTTTAAAGTCATCATTCTAGGTATTTATTATTAAAGGCACTATCAGTGATTTGCTAAATCAGAAAATCAAACAAAATCATGAAAAATCTAATTTTGCATATCTGTACCATGTACAGGTATCCTAACATACCCTGTAAGTGTAGGACTGAAAGCAACCTAATAAGGAGAAAATCAGATATTTTAGTCATTACTGTCCGTACGGATACTTACAACTCGTAATTAAATGGAGATTCGTATCTTTGAACACTGCCGTTTTATTCCTTTTCTGACAATTCTTCAGTTTGAAAAAGTAAATTCTTCAGACTTATACTTCACTTTTAAGCTATTTAAAATATGTTGACTACTTTTGTATGTTGTTTTGAAAGAGTTATCGAGAAAAAAAAATAAAAGATTAAAGTTCTTGTAAATGTGAAATAAAAAGTTCTTCTTATTAAATGGTATATTCTTTTCCATTGCGCTTATTTATAGCTTGGCACCATCTTTGGCATTCTTTCAATTTGCATGGCTCTAGGTCTCACCCTTTTGCTTAACTATAAGGCGTTTGCTACGGGCTGGAAGGTTTGGTTTGCGGCGGCCACGCTACCGCTCTTCGGATATGGATTTGGTTATGCTCTGGCTTGGATTCTAAGGCAATCGCACAAGAAGTGCCGCACTGTCGCCTTCGAAACTGGGACTCAGAACTTACCAGTTGCTTTAACATTGATATCGTTTACATTTGCGGGTCCACAAGTTCTCGACATTTTGACATTTCCTACTCTATTTGCTGTTTTTAGTTTCGTAAATGCTTCAGTGGTTATATTTATCTATGAATTAGTAAGTTTTCGAAAGAAGGTAGATACCATTGTGTCAAATGAACAGGAAATGGAACCAGAGAGTGAGATAAAGGCCTGACACATGATAGCAAGACCCGTCCTCTCATGATAAATCTGCGACCTAAAATTATGGAAACTATGATATAGCCTAACTTCACTAAAAGTAATGACATTTGCACGAGCCATTGAAAAGTTAGAACCAAAAGTAGCAAATTATCCATTATTTCCACGGTTTTGTATTCTGGATGCCTCGGCAATGATTAAATACACTAAACTAATAAAAGCACTATAACATGAGTGGCAATAACAGCCCATATACTACAAAAATGAAAAAAAATAACCCTGAAAAGTACTTTTTTCGCATAGAGTAGAAGGCAGGCTCAGAAACACTTCGGGTTCTTTTAGAAAAGTATCACAATCAAAACGTTTGCTAAAAGTAAACAATTTGCATGTTTTTTTTTTACAGTTTTGTATTAAACTTCATCGACTCCAATTCTTAACCGTTGAAGGTCAAATATTAACTGAATTTTAAACTCACTGACAAATCATTGTTTATGTCACTTTATAGAAATATTATGTAAAGTTTAAAGTTACATTCAATTGACAATTTTGTTTGACTCATTTAAAATCGTTTTCTTCATTTAAAGTCCACTTTCCAAAATTAGTTGTTAAGTATATTTCTTTTTTGAAGTTGATCTTCCGAAATTTTTGTTAACTGGTAAACATAACATAAACAGTCCATTTCGAAGGGTAATTCCCTGTTGTCGGAGAACAACGGACTGTCCTGTGAACCCTGCCATCCTATCTGTGGTGCCCAGTTTGATGGCAACTAGGGATAAACGGTTCAATCACGTAAAATGTCACATATAATAAGAGGTAAGTCTTGTCTATTCTTAATTAAAACGACATTTATAAATGCTAAATTGAAAATCTATTGTATAGTCGAAGTCATAACTGTAATCATAATTGTCGTATTTGGTTGTGTTTGTATTTCGTTGATAAAATTTGTTTCTCGTGAATGTTCATCTGATTAAGTGACGCCATTAATTGTTTCAAATACTAAAATCAATGAAGTATCTTGGCCTGTGTTTCCGACGAGGTCGTACGAATGGAGATAAATTGCTATATTTTAAATAAGTCCCGCTTAAGTTTCACGAAACACAATAAGGGTGAAGTCTGGAAGAAGTTGTACCCTATACCATTATACCAGCAGCAGAAACAAAATAAAAACTCGTAACAATCTGAAATGCTGAGAATATGAGGATTACAACCAATCATTGATCAAATGCCACGTGTTTAAAATGGGTTATACATTGCCCAAAAGTGGCACAAAAGTGACTCACTGCAATTTATTGTGTATTTCAAGATAAAAGCAATGAGAGATAAAATAAAATGCATTACAAAACACGGTTCTTACTCTTTAACTGATATCGTCAGAAAGAAATTCAACGATAGTTCATTGCGACAATTTTTCTTAAACAATGGGTCAATTAATCTAGCTGCCATGTGAAGAAGGAAAGGGTCGGCTGATAAAAAATGCGTAAACTTACCAGCATATCAAAAAAACTCAGCACTAGGAGACCACTAAATTCCGAATCTTCGTTTTAACTTATGGCAGAGTGCAGAACCGGTGTAGAAGTAATTATAGTCCGGCGTACTCACAGTTGACCCTTCACGCAACATTGGTTTTCACGCTTTATTCCGTTATCGTCTATGGAGCCCGGACTATGGCTCCCGCCGGAATTACGCTCAGCATGACACCACCATGGTCACCTGGATTACAAAGACCATTAAAGGAAATATGTCAAGATTTTTGTCAAGCTCAGTTTGACTTACATTCATAAAATATATGTACATCACGAATTCCCGAAAAAATAATACAATATGATGGTCACAACGACGTAAATTATGGATGGTCATTACTTTGACGTCACCATTTGCCTGCGATGTGGATTTGTCGGAATCGTTTTCGAGTAAGCTATTGGGCGGGAAATTAAAAGGGCAAAATACTCAACAAATGTGGACAATTTTCAACTTATTTTGATTTATATGTAATCTACGTTACTTAAGCTTTCCATCCATACCAAATTTTCCAAATATTCAGAATCATGACATATTTCCTTTAAAATAATGAATTCAGTGAGACCAACTGAGGTGATGGCTTAAATTTAACTAGAATAACTTAACATCGCTATTACCAATCCCAAAAGTATATCAAATACAAAATAAAAACAAACGAACGAACGAACAAATCCTAAAAAATATTTCTTCACTCTACCTTTCACAATTCAGAATCCGGTTTTCTTGTAGAGAATTAACACGTTTATATCATTTTAATTACGCTGTATTTGATTACTCGTCTACCTCCATATGTAAGGGGATCTGTAAGCTATATCAACAATAAAATTCCAATTCGTAGAATGTTTTCAGAGAATAATATTCATTTTAAAACGTTCAATGCGTAAATAAAACAGCAATAATAATTTAGCATAAACTTTTAAAAATAATAACCCGGGAGCTAGCAGACATTTGTAACACATCTCAAGTATAAAAAGGTTTGTGTGATTAAATATGTTTACAGCCTGACAGGAACCCCTGAAACGTGATTCTGAAGTGATGGTGCCTTAAGGAGAGGGGCCAAGACAATGATTGTACAGAGGTCAATTTTTTAAATTGATCCAATCATGTTTTAATAATAATAAATGCATTTATATGGCACTCTACAGAAAACAACAACAACTTAAAATACGAAATTAATATACAACATAATAAGGAAAACTAACAAATCCAAATTAACAAATTTCTAAACATCAGGAAATAAGTGTTTTCAGGAGCCGTTTAAAGACACTGGTGGAAGGTGCCCCTCTAATATTAACAGGAAGCTTGTTCCACAGCCTAGGACCATTAGTCGCCAAATCTAAACTTGGTACGAGGGATAATAAGCCGTGTAACATCAGAAGAACACAGTAGCCTTCGTCTTGTACCATCGGAATTACTATCCAACACATACAAATTAAGACCATCAGTAAGGTATGAGCCTGACCGAGAAGAGAATTTTGTATCTACGCACCACCGCCCTGGCTCTGGTCTACAGCGCTGCTGAATATGCCGCGCCAGCAGCATGGTGCAATAGCTTTCACACAAAGAAGCTGGACACAGTACTCAATGAGACCATGAGAACCATTACTGGCTGCCTTCGTCCCACTCCATTGAGTTTCTACCAGTGCTTTCAGGCATTGCACCTGCAGTGCTTCGGAGAGAACATCACACACAGAAACTGGAGAACAAGCACCTGCTGCATAACACTGTCAAAGAATCACGTTAGCTCGGCAAGACAGAGACTGCGCGTTCGACGACCCTTCTGTCGACACGCTGCTAAACTCTCCAGCCCCCATTCAACGTTTTACAGACATGGAACACTGTCTGGCTAGATACTCCAAGACCAGACCAATTCACTATCACACCTAAGACAGAACTCCCACCTGGTAGAAATCTTCCACGTAAGAAATGGGTCACCTTGAACAGGATTCGCACAGGAGTTGATCGTTTCAACAGCAATATGCACCGATAGGGGCTGCGACCATCTCCAGCCTGCCAATTGGCTCTCCATCACAGACTGCGGATCACATTCTCAACGAGTGCCCTACCTTTCGTCCACCGGTGGATATAGACTTCTCAAACCCCAAACAATCAACAGTGAGCTGGCTCCACCAACTTCAACATATTTAGATGCTGCTTCATACGCAAGAAGAAGATTTAAAACAGACAAGTGTTTTGCAATGCATTTAACAGTCAAGCGTTCTCCAAGACTACTTCACTTCGTGTGGCAACCAACTAAAGACGACTGACTTGCATGTTCACATTGGCATCGAATTTAGGTTGTACACCATCACTTATACGCAGTAGTCTGTGGAAGAAATGGCAACTTTGTGCATTTTTCTTTCACATTTAAAACTCTTACAGAGGAAATACAACAATATCACACTAAAGTACCAGCTATATAAAATTACCAGATGTGGATATTTTTGATAGAAAGCTTTACGAGGGTGTAAAAGTCAGGGCCTTTAAGGGACGCCTGATATGTGAAATCTCTCGTTGCACCTTTAAAATGCACTATCAGTGATTTACTATACCAAAAAATCATCAAAAATCCGATTTTTGGATATCTGTAACAAGTATAGCTATCCTAACATACCCTAAAAGTACTAAGACCGAAAGCAACTTAACACTTGGGGGGGATGACGTGTATTTTGCAACACCTGTAAAAAATACAGGATTCCCTAAAACTGCAAGTTTTGTGTCAAATATATGTAATTTGGGTCGTCTAGAGTAGATATCAACATAAAATAAGTTTTCAAAAAGTTTGATGTAAGCGCAAGGCTCATTTGAATTTTCAAATAAGAAATTTCATTTTTATTGCTGATTTGAGGTTGTCATATGACCCTTCACATGTGGTATAAATTTCGTACAAAAATTCCACCGGGAAAGTGGTTTCCTTGGAGGGGGTCCCATGGACCCCCCGGGCACTAACGAGAGTGAAAACCCCTTAGTCACTTAAGTGTTAATAAGGACAGAATTGGATATTTTAGTCATCATTACTGTCCGTACGGACACTTACTGCAACATGTAACTGAATTTAGAGTGATATTGTATTTAAAGTCACTGTCGTCGTAATTTGACTGACCATGGCCTATAGCTAAAGCGAGGGACACCGCTGATGGAATGTTTCTGAAGTGGAGAGTGATTCAGCAGTAGCATACATGCCCTCGGTTGAAGAAATGCAATTCATCGGTGGGCCGATAGTGGTACAGAATTGCACACCACTGGTGAGCTGCCGCCAAAGAATCGAAAGGTGGCTCACCCTCGGTTAACAAGTGGTTGCATGCTAGTGAGCCAAGTGGATCAACATAGGCTGGCAGGGAGTCTAGCTTTTCCACTCCGAAGCATCGAGGGGTATCAATACAACCCAAATTGCCCGGGGCCCAAGGAGTATTTTATTGAAAGAAAAACGCAGTACTCTTTTCATGCAATTTGACCTATGAAATGAACCACAAATAGATTGATTCAAACATTTTGCAGCTGATTTATTTTCGCTGGATTGTTCATGTGCACGCTCCATATCGGGCCTGCCTTGGGTGACTTGTATTCTCTGCCAGTTTAAAACTTAACTTGCGTTTGAATTGAGTATTCTGTGTCTCGTGGTATCTGCATTACCAGATCGCCTATACACCAAGTACAGCTCTTTGGTTGCATATTATTTGGTAAGCTCCATTATTATTTATAAGATATTTTACTCTACATGTCATTAACAACATGAGGGAGCTGAATGCCCCCCCCCCCCCCCCCCCCCCCCCCGGGCACTGTCCTGAAAAAGCTTGAAAAGGTGGTACGGGTATGTGCTGCCCTTAAGACCCCCTTTTCAGGCGTCTCCGACAGTTTGTAAGGATCCCATTTGAGCATGTTTTAGTTCACAGACACCCCATTTCAAGCAAAATTTTGATTTTAACTACTTTTGTGGCCTAATTTTGAAACATGACTCTTAAAGTGCTTCATACGGTGCTTTAATTAATATAAGGAATAGAGGCAAAAAAGGTCAAGTCCCATTTGCAGCATTAAAGAATCACGTTTCAGGCTGTCTACAGATATGTATTCACTCAAACCTTTTTGTACTCGAGATGTGTTACAAATGTCTGCAGCTCCCAAGCTACAACTCTTGGTAGCAGCCTAGACTGTCCCACAGTCTCGGCTCTGTCTTCGGATTCAGGGCACAATAGGTTCGATTGACATAAAAAAAAACTTTTTTATTTATTTGAAATTGCACTTTTTACAACAGGCGCACTCACCAACATGATGTATCCATTGTATATACAAAACAAATCAAAAACTAAAATCCTAAAAAATCAGATCACTGAGCCCTCCCTGGACCCTTGGACATCAGGGGTTCGTTCCCCAAAGGTGATGCGTAAGTTGTGTCACAACTCATGCTCAGCACAAGCTAAGATTTCTATTAGTTGCGACTTACGTCTGTTCCCCAAACACCTGCTGAGATGGCTCTCAGCTCGTGATGCGAATCAAGAGTTACAAACATTCTAAGACTATTCTACTCTAAACCTATTGATTAAATGATTGGGAGTATTTGTGGGTGTAATGTGTGCGAGTGTGTGCGATAGTGCTTCGCTATTGTCCTTCGCGTAATAGAATGTATTAAAAGATTAGTGACACTAAACAAGACAGGCATTATTACTCGGACGACCCCAGGCCTATATAAAAAGGCCGTCAGTACACTGGTGTACAAGCGAAAGTACAAACAAATATTGCAAAATGTAAGGTTTCAACCGCGCTGTCAGTTTTGTCTTGTCCAATTCCTAATATTTTAGCCTAGTCTGTATGAGTTTTGTCTGTTCCAATTCCTAATATTTTAGGCCAGTCTGTATGAGGGTATTGCGCGAAACAATAACGAAGTTAAAATAATTTTAAAGGTGGAGATTAAATCGGTTTTTTTTTTAGAGTTGACAAACATTGATTTTCCTAGGTAAAAATCTTAAAATTATTCCATCTATGCAAGTTAAAACAAAAGGTAATGAGCAAGGGTATTCTATACCTTACTACATTTACCATACATTACTATAGATTCATGTATGGACAAAGTAGTTCTGCATCGTTTAGGGAATATTCTCACCATTAGTTCACTTTATTTCCGATTTTTCTCATATTTTCATCTGAGCTTCAAAAAATTACTTTCCCCCAAAAAAGTTTTGTATTCAACAATGTTATTTTTGGATAGGGTTATTTTTGACATATTCTGCATACATGCATTGATCATCTTGCTATCTAAGTTTTTTATTGTTTGTGTCTCCATTTGCTTCTTTTTCTTCAGTAGTAGTTGTTACTGCAGATATAATTTCAGATACATATAATCACCAAGAATAAGTTATCTTTAAATGCAAACCATACTTATAAGTATAATTTAAAAAAAAATCAATTATCTATTTATCAAGCTTGAATCAGTGTGCCAACTTTAATTTGTATTGTGCTATAAACATGACAAATAGGCTGTTTAACGTTTATACTAGTTTACGTTAATTTCCTACAATAACCTTGGGGACAGTCTGTATTTATTTTTTTAAATTATTATTATTATTTTATTACCTGTACTTAGTTTGGTGGTTGGATGCAAACATACAGATATGGTCCACCAAACCCTTCTACTTGCAAGGTTAAACTATATTACATTTAGATATCAATGTCATGGAAAAATTAGAATATTTAGCCCAAATCTAAAAAGTAAGCATACAGCCAAGCATCATGTGTCAGACAATGGAATCTGGAAAGAGCGGGAGAACTAGTAACCAGAAAAATAATG
>JAMKCH010087279.1:0-34204 GCA_023653785.1 Ophioderma brevispina | reverse complement strand
GAAATCGGTGCATCCATTGTCCTGCAATTAATTTTTAAAATAATTTTCGTAAATATCGCAGGGTGAGAAAACAATAAAATACATAAAAAAATCACTTACCCAGTACATTTAATTACTTTAAATTATGGAGAAAATAATATGAGTATTTATTTACTTCGACTTAGCCAAAGTAAATGCGTTAAATGGCATATAAATAATATCTTTTAAAATATCTTAAATATACATTTAATTTTTTCACATGATAAAGTATAGGAGACTATGCGTTTTTGGCAAATTTCGCGTACACTGCTTCACTTTGATCAGCCATATCTCGGGAACCGAATGTCCGATTGCGATCGAATAAAAAGCATTTTGTAGATTACAATCTACACAATTAAGCCATTGCATTATCTCATTTTCGTATATGGAACAATTATTTACCAAATGCAGACCCCATACCCCCCTTAAAGCATAAACAAGTTGACTCAGTTTCTAAGTTTACATCTTGGGAATTCCCATTTCCCTTCTTGTGCAATCTAGTTGTAAATAATAGGTGTGAGCTCAATATAGCACTTGGGAATCCCCTGCTCTATTTTTTTTTATCATAAACAAAGTACTTTTCCCGTGAGAAATCTTTTCTCAAATAACATCAGGGAAGCACAAACACTGGCCATTTTTAAGAAACATTTAAAGACTCATCTGTTTGATAATTGATCTGTTTCTTCCTATTGCTCTTATTATATTTCTTGTTATTTCATTAGTTTGTTCTGCGCTTAGAGCTGCCTGTATAAGCGCAATATAATATATGTATGTATGTATAAAATTGAGAAAATAATATTAATATTTTAACCACGAAATGGAGGCTATATAACAATACCATATGAATCAACAGACATCGGTGGCAACCTTTTGAGGTTTAAAGCATTGTCTATATTTGTAGACCAAATTATGCCACCTCTTGAAAAAGTATTTCAAATAAAACTGACCATTATCACTGGCTTTTACAACTTTAAGATACCCCTTTATTTGACAAAAACATAGACATACCCATATCATCATTTTGGGGAGTGTTATATTTGCCTCCATTTTGTGATTAAAAATATTATTTTGTTTTATTTGAGAAAAGGTTTCTCATGGGAAAAGTACTTTGTTTATGATGAAAAAGAGAATATGGAATTTCCCTTGTGCTATATTGAGATCAGACCAGATAATATTTGCAACTAGAGAGGTGAAAGGGAATTTCCCAAGATGTAAATTTAGAAACTGAGTCAACTTGTTTATGCATTGAGTTCAAAACAGATTGCAAAATTTGGTGGTTTCCCATGATGTTATTTATGCAAGATGGTGCAATGCAGATGATGTCATTTATGTGATACCCCATTGGTCAGCTAGTGCAAGGTTATGTTTATGCATGATGGTGCTGTAATGATTATTATTAGAGATAGGGGAATCTAGTTGTGAAATCCTTATATAAGGATAGATTGGAGAGGGTAGATTTGCCAGCCGTTGTTCAGTTGTGGATCTCAGTATGAGGTCAGGGCAGTACAGAGTATCAGGATGATCAATTGATTTTTACCACAGGAGCTGCATATGTGCAAGCTATTTTTCCGCTGTCTTCTTCGAGGCCAAGAGAACTTCAGTTTTTGGAATCAAAAAGGATTCCAGTTGGTGTTCCTAAAAGTGGACATTTAATTACGACAGACGGACATTAGGTGGTGATACTTGGATGGTGCTGCAGAATATTAGTGCTGCAGAATATTAGTATTGTCAGGGGAAAACCCCGTCGTCTTGAACTGCTGGACAAAATTACCTTCAAGACTTAGAAGATTCCCATGGATTTTGTTACCCTTGCAATTATATTGCATGCTGTCATTTTGGAGTCTTCGCTGTGAGAACATCATCGTTGAACTGCAACGCCTCCTTTAACTCCGGACATTAGTGGACACTAATAAGTATAATACATCTAAAATCTTTAAGTGTAATACATGTAATATTGTTTTGGACATACCAAATTCTTGAACCAATCTGATTAAAATCATTAAATCTGTGTTATATTGCAAAAATTCAGATCACTTGTGCACACGACTCATTTGTTTGTTGGTGTTCCTAAAAGTGGACATTTAATTACGACAGATGGACATTAGGTGGTGATACTTGGATGGTGCTGCAGAATATTAGTGCTGCAGAATATTAGTATTGTCAAGGGAAAATCCCGTCGTCTTGAACTGCTGGACAAAATTACCTTCAAGACTTAGAAGATTCCCATGGATTTTGTTACCCTTGGAATTATATTGCATGCTGTCATTTTGGAGTCTTCGCTGTGAGAACATCATCGTTGAACTGCAACGCCTCCTTTAACTCTGGACATTAGTGGACACGCATAATAAGTATAATATATATAAAATCTTTAAGTGTAATACATGTAATATTGTTTTGGACATACCAAATTCTTGAACCAATCTGATTGAAATCATTAAATCTGTGTTATATTGCAAAATTCAGATCACTTGTGCACACGACTCATTTGTTTGTTGGTGTTCCTAAAAGTGGACATTTAATTACGACAGATGGACATTAGGTGGTGATACTTGGATGGTGCTGCAGAATATTAGTGCTGCAGAATATTAGTATTGTCAAGGGAAAACCCCGTCGTCTTGAACTGCTGGACAAAATTACCTTCAAGAATTAGAAGATTCCCATGGATTTTGTTACCCTTGGAATTATATTGCATGCTGTCATTTTGGAGTCTTCGCTGTGAGAACATCATCGTTGAACTGCAACGCCTCCTTTAACTCCGGACATTAGTGGACACTAATAAGTATAATATATCTAAAATCTTTAAGTGTAATACATGTAATATTGTTTTGGACATACCAAATTCTTGAACCAATCTGATTGAAATCATTAAATCTGTGTTATATTACAAAATTCAGATCACTTGTGCATAAGACTCATTTGCTTGTGTTTAAAGGGTATTTCTGACCTTTGACGTCTACGAGACATCATAACGGGAGTCATTTGATTAGTTGACCGCCGTGCATTCAAATGGGAATCTGTGAATAGGGGAAAAGCTGACTACTTGACTCAAAAGACTGTAGCTCGGCCTATATGTTAGATATACGTTATTTAAAAATTCAAAATGGCGGATACAATCAGAGTCATTTTTTTACTCCCCCTGTATATTAGATACCACAGGAGCTTGAAAGCTGAACTGTCTGCTGTCATATTTGAGGCAAAATTAGCTTTAGTTTTGGAATCAAAGAGGTTTGTGGTCCTAAAGGTGGACATTAGCGACGCAGACTTTTGGTGGCAACTCTTGGATTATAGCGCTGCAGCATATTAATGTCGTTGAGCGAAAACCCCGACGTCTTGAACTGCTGAACAAAGTTATCTACCGTGGAATTTATATTTTTGCATGCTGTCATTTTGGAGTCTTTGCTGTTCTTTTAACTCTGAACATTAGTGGACATTAACAAGTATCATATGTAAAATCATTGAGTATAATATTATTGAATTGTAACTGTGTCTTGAACCAATCTGATTAAAATCATTAAAACAGTGTTATTACACACACTGGCCAAAAGTATTGCAACATGCGGAAAAGCAATTTATATTCAAAAATTGATTTAAAATTGTACCAGGAGTTCCTGACTACACATTACGTAATCCTTGTCAAAGTTGTGCTTTTCAAACAGATGCTGCTTCCAAGAATTAAGTAGTGCGAAAAATGTTTAATTTGATTGGCATGATTCCTAAATATGGCGGGTTAAAGGAACTGCCTAATGATAACTTGCCGATTGTGCTCCAGAAGAAATACAGGCACAGGAACGTCAAAAAGGCTGCAAAATAGTCGCTAATTGACATTTACGGGTTTATCATGGTCTACTCTAAATGTTTAGGGCGAAAATCGGTTTGGTTGTATGGACCGAAAATGAGATAATGTCAATAAAAGATGGGAGCATGTTCATCACCGTTGGACTCGGGAAATTTAATGGCAAGAAAGAGGTCACGTGTTAAATTGAAAATAACGTTTTAGTCGCACCGTTGACATTGTGCTTTTTCTCATGCAATGTGAAACGCGTAGTTAGACATGATTTACATAAACCACGTGAGTTATCATTCGAATTGCATTTCGTGTGTCTCCGAATTTCTCGAATTTTTCGAAGACCACTGTCTTCCATTGACTTGATCTCATTTCCGGTCCACATAACCACAATGATTTTCTCCCATAAACATTTAAAGTAAACCCTATTGAACCCGTACAATTCATTAAGCGTCTGTTTTGAAGCCACTTCTTTTGTTTCTGTGTCTGTGTTCCTTCTGGAGTGCAATCGGCAAGTTATCGTTCGCTGTTCCTTTAATCTGCCATATTTAGGGAACATAACAATCAAATTAAAAGTTTGTTCACCATCTGGCATTCTGGGGAATAGCATCTGTATGAAAACCACAACTTTGGAATTTAATACGTATTGTGTGGTCAAAAATCAATGGTATAATTTGAAATTAATTGTTGATTATGAATTTCGTTTTCTGCATGTTGCAATACTTTTGGCCAGCGTGTGTATATAAAATGTTGATTACTTGTGCACAAGGCTCATTTATGGATTTCGGACCGTTGACGTCCACGTGACGTCGTAACAGTACCAATTGCATTTTTTTGTTTTTATTTATCGTTACTCTCTAAATGTAAAGAGTGAAAATCTTGTAAACCACTCCAAAACGAGTGGTTTGTACTTTAAAAGAGTGAATTTCCACTCAAAAAGAGTAAAAATCACTCCAAAAAGAGTGGATTTCCACTCGCTTGAGGAGTTAAACGAAGGACAACACTTTTGAGGAGTGAAACGAAGGACAACACGAAAACGAGTGGAAATCCACTCTTTTTGGAGTGATGTTCACTCTTTTTTGAGTGGAAATTCGCACTTTTTGAGTACAACCACTCATTTTGGAGTGGTTCACAAGATTTTCGCTCTTTTGGGGAGTGAAATTTTCACTCGTTTACATTTAGAGAGTATTTAAGTGTTCAGCTAATCAGAGGCCCCACGTGGTTATCACGGCAACCAGAACAATATTTTGCACATTTTTCGAAACTTCTCAATAAGAGAAGGAAGGTATAATTTCGGGAACCGGTGCTCCCTTTACGACAAATTGAAACCAAGGTGAGGCCATTATCTTAAGTGGAAGAACGAGGCCGGAGGCCAAGTTCTTCCATGCAAAAAATGACTTGGTGACTACTCCAAACTCTCAGCAGAAGGTGACAGAGCTGTTCTTTGTTGTCATTAATTGCCAGCAATGTCCTGAAATTTTATGGCTTCCTGGTTGCTTGTCCAGCTAAAATGATTTTTTTTCCTGATCTACCACACCTCAACCTCTTCTGGGCTTAGATGGATTCCGGATGATAACTATCTGTTGAAAACAAGAAGTGTTTCTTGGCCACCATCAGATCGAACACTTGTTGTGGACATATCTCTCTCCGACGTACACTCTTAAAAATACCTCGTCACTTTTGACTAGGTACCTAGTAACATAATGGTTTTTCTAGTCAAATTTGAGTGGAATCTGGTCAAGCTTGACTATATCTGGTCAAAGTTTCGACTATAGAAACCGCGTAAGATCAGGTACCTAGTCAAAAGTGACGAGGTATTTTTAAGAGTGTAATAGATTGTTAAGAACATGTATTAGTGTTATCCTGACTTAGGTCATACTCAGCGTATGGTAAAACTTCTGATGTGGTGTCTTCAGTTTGCCTGATATACTGACAGAGTCGTGTGTCTTCTGTGGATATTGTCAGTATGGAGCTGCTGAGCTTTGCTGAAGAAGATGGTAAGATGATAAAAAAAACTCACATCAAAGGTGGATCTGGTCACCTTTCTGCCATACTTCACTGAAGCTACAAGTCCACTTTATATGAAATCTTTATAGAAAAGGAAAATCCTACAGCGAAGCACTGGGGTCGGCATTGATTGATGAGGACTGTTGGAAACAGAGAATTGACCTTTCATGATTTTCTTGAAAGTGAGGATAATGGATGAAGAAGGTAGTAGGACAGAAGGAGGATGAAGGTAAATCAGAAGAAGGATGAAGGCAGGTCTCAAATAGAGCACAAATATGCTTTCATTGTTCTCTACTTGATATGAGAGTCTGGCACTTGTACATACGCACCATCAAGTACCGTGGGAAACAAACTTGCGGTTTTGATGGTAGAATCAATAATGCATATTGCAAAACCCGATTCAATGCTGTGCCAATATTGATGGATAAACATTAAAACGGCGTTTTTGGCTTATATCTTTTGAACCTACTGCTATTTTAACTCTAATAGCTAGATTTGATATTTGTGCCGACATTCTGATTGTGTATGGCAATGGTATAGCGGCACCTCTTGGTAAGATCCAGCTCTTGACAGTAACGGGAACCGGCGAAATTTTGAAATAAATAAAATGCCCAGTCTCGAACGAGCTTAGTTTGAATTCAGAGTATGCTCGTAATCTGATCGGAGAATCGCGAGATAATAATGCTTGCAAAAGAATTCAAGCGTCGGTTTGTTTTGGAAATTCATGAAGAACGGACCTTTTATCAAGGGAGCTATAATTTCAAATTTACTTAGTCATAAATGGAATCAACAATGATGGGACGATTACTAAATATGACGAAATTCATCTACCAAGCCTCCTCCTTTCTGGCAGGAAAATCATTATTTTGACAGCTCAAGAAACGTCTATATCTCAACAATTATTAATATAGATAGAGTTACAAATCACAATATTGGTATTATAGGTATTATCGAATTTGCAGAAAACAGGTATGTATATATTTTTTTTTCGGCAAATAGTCTTGACTTAAAATGGGTAAATTTGTGCAGTTCTGTGGAATATTGGTTAAGAGATGTCCAAAAAGGAAGTTTATTTCGGAAATGAAGGCCCTAATTTGCATATTCAATGTCCATTCAATTGCGTGTTGTAGTAAGTATCCGTACGGATAGTAATTACTAAAATATCAGATTATGTCCTTATTAGGTAACTTTTGATGTTATCACTTGTACGGTATGTTAGGATACCTATACTTGTTTTGATGAGTTTGTTTTGATTTTCTGATTTAGCAAATCACTGCTGTACGAAACGGAGTAGACAATTCAAAATACGAGGCATTAAACTAGTAAAACTGCACACCAGTCGTATAGTATTGATTGGTTTCTATAGTAACGATATGCTAGACTTATTACCAAACTCAAACCACACCACAGCTTCATTCAAATAAGACGTCCTTTCTTAATTGCGTGACGTCGGACTCGTAAATAGCTCCAATCTGCTTCACGAAACAGCCATTTGGATTCCTTAATGGACCATCATTTATACTCCTGAAAAACCAATGAAGGCCGCGAAGGCAATGATATGAGGAATATCTTTGCATTGCCATTTTCCATTGGAAGGTATTCACACAGCAATTTATAAAGGTAAGAAGTAGTTTCCATGCTTCGTACTAAGTGACCATTAGTATAGCGGTTTGGACTGCAAAATTGTCGACAACCCCTCCCCTCGGTACAACAAAACGCAACCACTTCTATTCGAAAGATAGTCAAAAAATAATTTAAAAAAATGATGGTTGTGGTCCAAAACTTTGGTGGCAGGGGTGTTTTGGGTCACAAAATCACGTTTTTGAGCTAAAAACTTAAGCAAATCAGGATTTATTAATTTCTAATAGCAAAACAAATTTTAATCATGATGCAATACTATCAATCTCTGACATTTATATTATAGATATTTGTTTTATACAATATATAAAGGGTCTAGAATTTTAGCCCCAAAATTACCTTTTTCCTAAAAAAAACCATCCTTTTTATCACATGTCACCACAACGAGTATTACCTGAACCCTTAATGCAATGTATAAACCTATATCAATAACAAAAAGGATACCGTAAAAATAAGATTGTAATATTTTAAAACAAATTTAAAAAATAATTTCGCTTAATTTGCAGCCCAAAATGCATTTTTCGGCCTTGATATCATCCCTGCCACCAAATATTTCAACCACAACCATAATTTTCTTAAATCTCATATATTTATCCTTCAAATAAAGGTGGTTGTGTTTTGTTGTACCGAGGGGAGGGGTAACTCGAAAACTAGAGCACTTTTCAAAGCTCAGCCGCTCCGTTACATGAATTAAGGGGTTGTGCCACTTATTTTCATAATTACTGGGTATCATTTTGTGAACCCCATCATGCCAGAGTGTTTCCAAACTTTTTAAATGTTACGTTTGAACGTATTTGCGTATCTCATGTCGTCTGATCTATTAGTGTGGGTTGGTGTGTATTCCCGTAGGATTTTAATGCTAAAATTGATTTTGTTGCTGTTTGGGTTTCAATAGGGCTTAAACTGTCAGAAAATGATGGGGTGCAAATTTTCGGACTGATGCCCCCTTCTTCAAGGGGGGAAATGTTAGTACAGGGAAAAATTTAAAATCGAGTCAAATTGTGTTTTAATGTACTCTAACGCGTTCGTCTCCTCGTAAGGATTAAAAAAAGTATATATTTGCCTAGGTTCCAACCTTTAGTTAAAGCGGTATAGCCCCCTAATGGTTCAAGGTCACCCTGGAGGTAAATGCTCCGATGTTGTTGAAAGTGGTGTCAAATGATTCCTTGTGTCATATTGAAACAGAAAATGCATTTTAATTAATTTTTTGATATCACCATTGCGACATCCAGGGAAAGTTCTGGTGACCTCCATAGACCGTGTAGACCCTTGCGACATTTTGGTATGTAATTAGTCAACCAAATGTTACACACTGCAAAATAATAAATTTTTGGATCCTGTGAGACAATACAAACAACTTATCACCAGTTTCAACAAAATCTGAGCATTGGGTAAATTTTTACCCCAGGATGACCTTGAACCATTATGGGGCTATAGCGCTTTAACTAATGGTCGGAACCTAGGCAAATATATACTTTTTCTAATCCTTATAAGGAGACGAACATGTTAATGTACATGAAAACACAATTTGACTCGATTTTAAATTTTTCCCTGTTGTAACATTTCCCCCCTTGAGGAAGGGGGCAGCAGTCCGAAAATTTGCACCCCATCATTTTCTGACTGTCTGGTCCCTGTTGAATGAAAAACAGCAAGAAAATCAACTTTAGCACCAAAATCCTACGGGAACTGTTTCATTGACATACCAACCCACACTATCTGGCTGGAGGGGCTGGAGGAAAGAAAATAAATGGGTGGGGTAAATTTGCTTTAGAGACCGTATTCAATTTATGTCAGCCCACCAGAACCACCGTTGGTGGACAAGATGCATACATTTCCAGGACTACAATTCACCTGTCAATCGATCCAATGTTTAGCGATTGCCACAGGGATACATTGACAGGTGAAGATTGTATTACTGGAAATGCGTCTATCTTTCACAAACATGGTGGCTATTGAATTACGGTCTATAGCGGTACGTGAGAAGGGCATGCGTTACATTATACCATCGGATAGGGTAATCGCACTGCCTTTGATAAAACAGTATCGGCTTAAAGTATTGTTTTCAAAATATTTGAAAAAAAAACCCCGCTGCAATACACCGTTGGCCCAACGTTGGCCAACGGCTCAACACGTTGGTCACGTCAACCTAAGACGTTGGACCGATGTAAAATGTCCGCCAGCCCAACGTTGGCACAACATCATTTTGACGTTGGCACAACATTGGGCCAAAGTTATCCCAGCCATAAAAAACGATGTTTGCCCCTTTTAAAAATCACTAATTGGGCTTGAAGGGTTGGTTTGCCGACCACCAAACGACCATTTCCCCACTGTTTTTCCCAAAGTTGGCTTGACGTGGTTTGCCCGACCATCCAACGACAATTTCCCCACCGTTTTCCCAACGCGGGCTGACGTTGGTTTGCGGCGGGTTTTTTGGGGGGACGACATCAAAACGACGATTTTCCCACCATTTTCCCACGTCGGCTCGACGTTGGTGTGCCGATCGCGACCGTGCCGACGTATCACGAGTTCGGCCCAATGTCAGTTTGCTATGCTGTACTGGGAAAATTTGTCGGTTGGTTACAAATGTCTCGTAGGGTCCTTTCCCGGAAGTAAGTAGTGATCCACTTTGTTTGCCCTACAGATCATTAGGCAGCGAAGAATACAATACATGCAATGATGGTCACCTGAACATTTCACGATATTTCCGCAGGTGATCTTTGGTATTATGAGCTTGGGTTGTTCTGGAGGACCGGTCTGGCCAAGTTAACCTATTGACATTACGTGCAATCGCCCCATAGGACGTGGGACTTACCCGATTTGTTCAACACACCTCATTGAGTAGTTCGGCTGTGTCATATAATTTCCAAGGGGGGAAGTAAAAAATTTGAACAGTCACAACAATTTCCTACATTGATCACTCGGGTTAGTTAAGAACCTACAAGTCGTGTTATCACAAAATTGAAAATCCCAACCTTCCCCTCAAATATCCCCTACCTACTCCCTCCCTATCAATCAATGTGGGGGAATTGGGCTAAACTGCTGATGGCAATAAATAAATAATAGACGGTGAATTTGTTTTGACCTCAAAATAATTGCAAACAAAATGTTTATTACTGGTTTTAGTATTTAGGAATAATTTCTTTGTTAGTATTTAGGAAAACAAGTAAAAATCTAAGAAATCTCTACAATGGAAAATGGAGAAAATAAGGGGAAGAAGTTTGTACAGGGGTAAAATTAAAAGGGTTCAAATCGTGTTAAAATATACCAGTTTATTTCAGCTATTACTAGCTTTAAAAAAAGCATATTTTTCCCAATATTATAACTTAGAGTTTTGATAAATGGTGCTACAGTTCAAGTCTTCCTGGGTAATTTACCAAATGCTCCGATTTGGTTAAATTAGTCTCAAATTGCTCAGAGTATCACGAATCAACATAAGCAATAAGGAAAATGCATATAACATTCTTTGTTTCGAAAGTTCCCATGGGACTTTCAGACTCTGGCTCTAAAACTTCATGGGCACAACATACAGCCCGGCCTAGTTTGCCTCTAATCAACAACAAATGCAGGACATTGTATCCAATGTGTATGTTATTATCCAGCAACCACGAAAATTTGACACATTTAAAAAAAATCCAAGGGATTTGAAAATTATTACCCAGTGTGACCTTGAAGATATGTTTTCCTTAAACATATTGAGCTACAACCCGCAGATAGGTCGAACTATACTTGTTTTAATCGTTGAAACATGGGCACCATGTTGGTGTGCTTTTTTAAAACATTCTGCCCGTTTCATAAGTTGACCCCTGTGTAAACCTCCCCCCCCCTCATTTCGTGCTTTCCGTGCTAGATGTTCATAATTGTATCATATTATTATCATTGGTCGTCCATGGACAGAATGAAAGGAGCACTAGGAATGTCCCTGACCACAAAAGATTTCCATATTTGCGGGAGTTGTTGGGATCTCTGGTGGATCGAGGCCAAGATCACTCTTGATAATACTGGATATGAAGAGGTGTTTACCTTCATTTTGCTTCCCGCCAAATATCAAATACTATTAAACTGGTTGAAAAACACCTTTGTTGCATAGTTTTGAGGTTGTGGCGCTTACTTTCATAAATGCAACAACATCAGATAATATGGGTATGGGGAGACGGGGGAACAGTTTTCCGAAAATCGTTCAAAGTGTTCCAAGTAAATGAGCCTGATTCAGTTACCCATCAACTTCGGCAGTTGGACACATGATAGGTCAGTCGAACAAACCCCAACTATATATACACTAACTAGAATTGAAAGATACATATCCATAACGTCCCTAGAGGAAAATTCTGACAACACGCAAAAAGTGAGGGTAGCGGATTTTTGTTGGACGATCTAGGAGGGCCAATATCCCCTAACCAG
Organism: Ophioderma brevispina; assembly: GCA_023653785.1. Classification (NCBI taxonomy): domain Eukaryota; kingdom Metazoa; phylum Echinodermata; class Ophiuroidea; order Amphilepidida; family Ophiodermatidae; genus Ophioderma; species Ophioderma brevispina. Next base: position 22,359 of record JAMKCH010087279.1, on the reverse strand, counting down.
GCAAAGGGGTACGCTCCGTGATTGTTTTTAGGTGGGTTTAAAGGTTAAGGGAGTTAGGGATATGCAAAAAGTCTCAATTTAAGACAAAAATGATCAGTTTTGATCTTAGAAATCAATTAAACCATGTATTTGGAATCAAATACCATACTATAAAATGTAATGCCATCTACATCCATATTACAAGCGTAATTATTGAAAAGGTCTAGCGTATTGATCACATAATGCCCCCTGACTCTCAGGACAGTCCAAGGATAGAAATTGATTTCATTGTCAAATGGACGATTGTAATTATAGAATTGTTTATTACTGTGCTCGCAACAGTTTTAACTCAAAATCAATGAATTTTACATGGAGATGTTTTAAAACAGCGAAGTACATATTACAAATTTGTACAACGGCACATTATAAATGGTGGGAAGAAATTTGGTCTTTGAAATTAGTTTGTCTTTTAAAGGGACATAATGGCATGATAAAAATTGACATAATGAAAAGGACCCTTACGGAAATCACTTCCATTCAATTTGATGTTTACATTCTGTAAATTTGGTAACCTTTTCACGCACTGTTACCTTTTTAATTTTTTTAATATTGAGATATTGAAAGAAAAATCTGATTGCTTTTTAAAATTATGTTTTTTAATCAATTTTAATTTCATCTCATGTACATTTACCCTTCTGTCAGTGACTCCTTTTTGGTAAATCTTTACATAAAATGCCCCAGATTCAAGGAGGAAACCGTTAAAGAAAAAAGGGCAAAAATTGTGCTATTTCTCCATTGAAATCAGTGATTTTCTCTGTATAAAACTGTTTGGATGAAAAAAGGTACCGAGCGATTGTGCTGGCCATTTCCTAATGGGGGTCGATTAGATATAAATTGACGTGCGTGTTTCATTTCGATATACAAGAACCTAGTTTGACGTTATTGAAATACGAATAAAACGTCAGTAATTTTCCAATTGAGTTAGTCTTTCACCTTCAAAAACGATTCGGCTCTAAGGTAATATTAACATATCAGTTACCGCGGTATGTGCCAGAAGGTATACGAAAACAAAATCACTGTAAATGCTGCCAGTACCCTACAGAACCTGTATTTATTATCATTCTTTTTTGTCCTTCCTTTGAGGAATTGTTTTGAATCTTTCGTATTTTGTAGGTGTAAAAATAACAATGGGTGTCAATAGAATACGTGAAAGGAAATCGGCGACGCTCGTCATGCTGCGGTGTATCCTTGTAGCTACAGTAATTCGGTGCTGTGCAACGAAAGAAGGTAATTAAACTTTTCCCATTGTATTATCATGTAATTTTAATCAAGTATGGATAATATACAATGCTGGATTAATTTTGTTGCAGTTTCAAGGTTTTAATTTTAATCAATTTTACATTTGAATTTCTGCTTTGCAAACGACCGTTATCATGCGAGACGCAAGTTATTAAATCAAAATCACGTTTTACATGAAGTCAATCATGTTCTTTTGATTAATGTATTTTCTTTGTGAAATTGGAAACGACATACTTACAAGGTGTCGATGATTTCTCAGTAAAGCAATAAGTATAAGTATTTGCAATACTATTTAGTGTTTTGATGTACTTTTTAAGTTCAGGTCAGAAAACAATAACATCTGGAGTTGTATTCGAACTTTTGCTTTCATTGCTATGCATAGATGAACTTTGGCAAGCAATATTTTCATTAGGCTATATCACCTTCTCTTCTCAGCAATAAGGACACACGGTAGTGTGTCGCACTAAGTTTTAAGCTGTGTGCGCGTGCGAGTGTGTGTGTGTGTGCACGTGACATGGGTATGTCGGCTGGCGTTCACGCTAACAGTTAAAGTGCTAGGGTACAATACGAAAAAATCGCATGCCGCTCGAAGAAAAGAGTAACTTAATTTCAATTTTTTATTAAACTAAAATATTATAACAAGGTATGAACCTATGAATGCATCAGCCACTCCTCCTGCCACAGTTCAAGGAGCTTGAGATCGTTTGCAGAATAGAAACATTTTCATTTGATATTGGGAGATACAGCAGGCAATCATCTGCTAATAATCTCGTTTTGGAAGTGAGCTTATCCGGTAAATCAATATATGAAAGGAACAACAATGATCCTAGCACCGTTCCTTGTGGTACCCCTAATGTAACTTCAGCAGTGGGGTTAAACCTGGTTATGTGAGCGCTCAACCATCCCACCTCCCTCAGAGGATATTGCTGGAGTTGTTTATAGCTCCATCTGTCTGAATGCCTTTGAACTTCTGCTGAGCCAGATGACATAGCTCGCTCTGAGTGCAATTGTGGCTGCTGTATCAGTTATAGCCTTCCTCTTTCCTTTAGGAATGCCCAAGTATGCAAGGCATTTGTTGGCTGATGAATGCAGAAACCTCTGCTTCCTATTTTTTGGAAAGTAGTATGTAGACCATCCTCTGTTTTCACGGTCAGCCACTAGATCTTGGTATTTGCACTTTCTATATCTAGCATATGCATTGGATACGTTCTCCTCCATAGCCTGGATGTCGGCTCTATTGATGATCACAGTCTTTGTTTTGGTAGAGAAGATGTGATCTGTCTCTTAGCTGGCTCAGTAATTTCTAGAGGGAACTATTTGTTTGTTTTCCTCATCCTCAGGAATGTCCAGTCATTGCTATTTGGTGGTGTTTGAGTTTTAAAGATATTACGTAGAAAAATAGCCTCATTTAATACGTTACGTACTATGGTAAACAACTCAATTGGGGGCTTCAATATTTGCGAAAGCTTTTAGCGAAACGCACGAAGGTATATATTAAACCACCAATTGTTTGCCCTTTGCTTGTATGTTGTTTTTAAATGTCTGCAGAAGTCTTGCAGACCTGCTTTAATCAAGGAGGCAGTAAGACAGTGGGTCACAAGGACCCGGTATTCGGGGCATGAGATGTTTTAAAAATTTGTAATAAATATTTTTTTATTATTATAAAAGTGAAAAAACGTGTGTATTGCCATGAAGAACCATTTTCATTTAATTTTTTATTGTTTTTCAATAATCATTCTCCACTGGATTCTTACTTAAGCAATTATTTTGCGGAAAAGTATTAGAATATCGAAGACTTGTGATACTAAAGAGGAATTCTGAACAAAAAAGATAAAATCCTCGGTTGAAATGAAGTCAAACATGTCTTCAAATTGGACCAGCGAACGTATCACACAGAAGTTGAAATAACCCGGACCTGTGGACTTCGCGCCGTCAGTCGGATTCCGTGATTATTTGGTCAAATATAAAAAAAACAGGCAAAGAATTAAAAATAGTTAAAAGACATAAAAAAAATTCAGAAAACACCATAAAGGGGTACCCTCAATGCACACAATCGCACCATACCCACCAGCAAGCAAATAACCCTCACCACAAAACAACCCCACCACAAACACACATAGACATATACCCGCACAAATTATACAATCCACCGCATAAACACCTTAGAGCAGTACACACACGGAAGCATCAAGCACACAATGTGCACAATTATAAATGAAAAGAAATGCTGCACTAAAGGAACTATTGCACAACTACCCATACCAGTCCATATTGCACTAAAGCATAAGATAGTGTTCCCCCACAACACATTGAATTTACAATTGATTGTTTGACAATCACGCATTTGAATTCGCAACAATTGCACACAAGGGAATCAGTGAAATAGTATGGTAAATCGGACCCATTTTCTAGGAAAGTGCTGAATTGAATTGAGTTAGTTAAAAAGAGGCATTTCTGTCTTTCCATTTTTTGACGTGCTCTCACTGTACAACTATCTGTGTTCATTTTAACCTCTTAAAACCGGACTGTTCTTTCCCCTCACGCATATAGGCTCATTGAGAATTAAACTTTATGGTACAAGAGCTATGCTTTCTATTGATTGATGTCAATATATTTTGTTCTAACGAAATGGTGGCGCCGTGTGACCATTTCTAAGAGGCGCTCTCTTACCTTTAAGGCTGGAAACCACATTATCAGTATTAGGTAAGCGCTATGACATTGAAGGTCAAAACGGCTCTAAAAATGAAACGTGATGTTCTCAAAGTTTCGCGTGATTCCTACTACAAACACAAACACAAACCTGCTTGTATGTGCACCATATGCGACGATGATCCAATCCTTTGGAATCACCAATATAATTCATATCTGCTTTGTGACATTTCAATATGCATTTTGTGTTCATCATCTATATAGTTATCTGTTCATTACTTATTAGCCCATCCATCACACACACACATACATCGTGGGAGTTTTACTGAAAAATCTCTAAAAAAGACACTTTTTAGACATTTTTTCAGAAAAATACACTTTTTTCAAAACTATATAAGGAAGAATTTCCAACCTATATAGTTTTGAGATTTTTCTCTTAAAAAGACACTTTTTTTAGACATTTTTAAAGATTTTTTCAGTTTTTTCATTTTTTTTCTAGTTTTTCTCACTTTTCTTAGCCAAAAGGATTGTGCGGCAGGCCCCTATTATAGTTAATAAATAGAAAAATCCTCTTTTCTACTCTTTTACGGAATAAACCTCAATACGATGATGCAGTTCATTCCGTTTATAGGACAATTCGAAAATTAAGTAACTTATTAAAAATACTCCCACAATGAGAAAAATACACCAACCAACTGTAAAAAATACAGTCAGAATGTCTATTTATACTTGAAATACACTCACCAATGTATCTCTTGTAAGTGCCAATACACACACACACACACACACCACACCCCATTAGGCCAATGCATTGCATCAAAGGAAAAAAAGATGCTCGGATAATGATAATGGTTACGCATATCGGCGAAATAACTAGCTGATTTCTGCATAGATATACAGTAAATATTACACCTTTCAATACTATGGGGTATGTCAAGTCAATTTCATTCCCTGAATATTAGTGACTAGTGGATGTACATCATACTACATTGACTCCAGTAAATAATAGCGCTGTTGATATTCACTAAGCCGACCAGTATGTATAGGACAAAGCACTGCAGATTCATTTTATCTAGACGTGTAGAGCCATTGTTATTGGCCATGCAGCTGGAAATATTTCAGATGTTATCACCACCCCGACTTAGATTGAGCTCTTTTTTTCACAAAATACCTATCCTCGTTCAGATATAAACCTTGGTGAATTGAATAGAAATGAGGTTCAGTAATAAGTTACGGGTCTTGGTTCTGCACAAAGATGTTAGATCACAGCTTGTCAAACTAAAATATCTTTCATGACTTTGGTTCATCTTCGTTTCATTCTCCGATAAATGATGAAATATACGGCCAAAGTTAGTTGACTTCACAGTAGAGGCTCGAGGTTTATTTATTCGTGAACGAGGACAGCTCAATCTAAATCGCACGGCGATAACACATGTTATCTTTTAAACTGCACAGGCAATAACAATAGCTCTGAATTTCCAGATAAAATAGAATTTGAAGTGTTTTGTCGCTTGAATGCCGGGCGGATTTACCGACTACCGATAGCGCCATCATTTGCTGGAGTCGATGTAGTATGATGTACATCACTCGTCATTTCGACAAAAATTGAGGGCGTTGTTTATTTAGATCCTACAAAATCACTGACAGTAGATTTAAGTTCTTCTGTTTTGTGAACACTTTCAGTTACATGCCATGGAAGTGAAAGGCCTTGTGCCAACGGTTACGAATGCATCCATTGGAGTTTACGATGTGATGGTTACCAGCAATGCAATGACGGATCAGATGAACGGGATTGCAGTGAGTTGAAAATCCCTTAACTGATTGTAGGTCAATGCAGACCATAGGCGTCAATCCCGGGGAGATTGATCACACCCACCAATGTTGACGCTCGTGTACCGTTGTTGTAACCAAAATAACCTCATATTTCACTAGATTTATTTTTTAAATAGTTAATTTCGGCGCGCTCCGCGAGCATTTTGTTCTAGTTTGAATTACATTTAAAGATTTTAGGTTCTAAATGACAATTATTTCTATGTAATAGTAACATATTTTGTCAGCAAAACCTGTTTCATTTATAAATTTCCATCAATATCATCAACCCCCAATGTCAAAAACAAATTTACGTAACTGATGCAGACATGCATATTTATTTCCTGCAAATTACATTGTGACATTTTGGGGGTGTGACAATAACACTAAAAATGTATCATCTTCTCGGCAGTTTGTGGAATGTCCAGTTACACCCTGACAATCGATGATTTCGTCAACATAACATCTCCTAATTACCCAGATTGGTATTACGATAATCAAGAGTGCATCTGGATGTTTACATCAACTACTAATAACGGAAGCTACCTGATTCAAATTTACGATTTTCAACTTCACGGACTTTCAAGCGACGAATTTGTCATCGGCAGAGGTTTAATGGTATTAAATGTTGAGATCTTACGTACATCTCATGTTATTGCTTCTGGCACCACAATTATCGTAGATGATAGTATTTTATGGATGACGTTTAAAAGCAATTCGAGGTTAAGACAAAAAGGTTTCCAGATTGGCATTGGTATGATTTCTGTAAATGGTAAGTTGTGTGTATGACGGCTACAGCTAGCTGGCACTATATAATATTTTTAAAATCACAGCGTGTGTATATTTGAATTTCAGTATACCGTTAACCGCCTTTTCGTAGTACGAAAACAATTACAATTTTAATTTCCGCAAGGTTTCAGATCCCTTTCCGCTGAGGCTGCTACACGGAAAGGGCAAAGAAGAAAGTCTTTCCGCAGCAAAAAAAGGTTTCTGATAAAATGTGATTGTTTCCGCTGCAGAAAGATAGTGTAAAATTTCTTGCAGTGAATTTTAAAATAGCTCATATTAAACTTACTAACACAACAACTGCAAATGACAATGTTCATATCATGAATTAAAGTGGCACGGGCACATTTTTGCAACAAGATAAAAAAATTCTTCAATTTACCCTCAAAGGACAGATGTATTTTAAACAAAAATATCATACCATTATGACACAATAAGGTGAAAAATTCAAAATCATCATCTTAATAATCTTATTACATAAAGACGGCGTATTCGGCTTATCTAGCACATTGGAAAGCATTTGAGGGCACATGTGGTCCATTGGATATGAAGACTGACTCATGGGCCATAGGTTGTGGGTTCGAGCTCCGCTGCTGCTAATGTGTTGTGCAGTTGACAAGGCAATTTATCTCGCTTGCCTCGTCGACCCAAGCTCTTGTGGTGAATATTACAATCTAAGTGCGCAGAAAATGAAATGCAATGAAAAATCCAAACGAAAATGATTTTCGTTCTAATAATCGGCACATACAAAACGTTTTTAGATTGAATAATCTTTGTTTTCAATAAAAATCTGTGCGTCACGCGATATGTTATCAGTGTTGCATTTTCCCCAATGTTCGATTGTCTGAACGGTCGGTTTTTCTGCAATAATTATGCGAAAACCAATCGATGGAAGAAAACATGCCTCTAAAATTCCTGCATTCCTAATGCACAAAATGTCTCCCGATGACCCTTGTTAAACACACACAATGTCACGTGGTCACACACAAATCCGGGACACAAATCTTATTCTTAAAAACAGTGGGTATGTATCAAATAATGCAGAATGGATTCGATTCTCAACATACGTTTTGTTCTTTTCCTAGGGGTTTGTGATAATGCGAATAATGAAGATATCGTATGTAGTGATGGAAAGTATTGTACGTCTGGAGCATTGATATGTAACAGTCTTTCAAGCTGCATTAATTCTTCACAGGAATTACAGTCGTGCGGTCAGTTTAACACACACGTGACCACTTTCTGTATTTTTCATTATTTACTAGCTCTCATCATCTAACTGGTTCTTTATGTTAATTAAATGTCCATGATACGATCGCTGATAGTCTCGTCAACAGGAGATTTTCCCGGAAGTGGTCACAATTTTTTGTGAAAAACAAGCCTACATTTTTATTATTTACCCTGTGAAAAATTAGGGCTAACAGATATTTGGTTTGTATATTATAAGCGAAAAAGTGGTCAACCAAATATTAATTTTTATAGAGTATTCTATGGTGGCTTACAAATTCACGTTTTTAGCTCTCATATCAAAACAGATTAGATTGAAATATCAATGTAAAACAGATGAGGTATTGGCGTCAGTGTTATTCAATCAAGATGAAAAAGTTGCATAGTTAAATCAGGCCACCCCCTTTAAACACACAATAGTACTTGGAGGCAAAATTAAGTCATGTTATTTAAAAAAAACGCATTAATTTAAGTTACTAGCTATTCTTAAACAGCTGTGAAAATGTAAGCAATTTCATTGGCTGATGCCCGGGTTCAATTCGATAATTGAACCCAGGTAGTACGCTCTGCGTATTGATGTTAGTTGGTGGTTGAAGCACTAGCGTCATACCGCGTTTTGCTACATTCGCGCGCGCCTGTCAACGTTACTTCTGATTGCGTATGTTCTTTGCGTTCAATGGGTTGTTCGATTTTTCTCAATGGGTGGTGGCAGTCCTTGTTGTATTTACGCCATAAGGATCGCGAAATAGTCCGGCTACAACGATAAAGAATAGGGCACTCAGTTCAGTTGATTCTTCACGCAACATAGAGCAGCAGCCCAGCAGGTTTTGATCAAACGAACGAGATACCAATATCTGAACACGGGAAAATTCAGAGAAAAAAATTAACTTTTGCAAATATTAATGTCTGCCGGAGACGCGCTGCTGCGTGTGGCCACAGGAGAGGGGTAAAGTTACTATGGGGGTCAAATATTTGAGCTGCTCTGAATCTTATGAAATATAGCTCAAATTATTCCTTAGGTAACCAGGAGTAAAAAAGTCAATTGGGTCACATGCGTGTGGAGCCTCATTCCCAAGATATTTGGGAAAATAGGCTAAAGGTCATTTGTTTATTCAAGAAAGGTCACCCTTTGCAATACCTAGATTTCTTTTAAAAAAAATATTTAAAAAAACAGTTTAATGATACTGATTCCAAATATGAAATGCGTCTGCACTTTCGGCATCTTCTTGTTATAATGGGAGGGGTACAAAATTCTCTGTAGGACTCTATGGGGTTGGGGACATTATTTCCCTTCCTATTAAAGGGAACCAACCCTATGCAAAATAAAAATGCATATTTTGAATCAGTATCATTAAATAATTTTTTTGATATTTTTTACCAAGTGATCTGGATATTGCAAACATTGACCTTTCTTGAATAAACAAATGACCTTTAGCCTATTTTCCCAAATATCTTGGAAAGGAGGCACCACACGCATGTGACCCAATTGACTTTTTTACTCCTGGTTAGCTGAGGACTAATTTGAGCTATAGTTCATAAGATTTAGAGCAGTTCAAACATTTGACCCCCATAGTAACTTTACCCCTCTCCTGGGGCCACACGCAGCAGCGGGTCTCCGACAGACATTCATATTTGCTAAAGTTATATTTTTCTCTGAATTTTCCCGTATTCAGATATTGGTATCTCGTTCATTTGATCAAAAACTTCTGGGCTGCCGGTCTAACATTAGTTTCATGCTTTCTTCCGTTATCGTATATGGAGCCCTGTCTCCGGTTCCCGGTGGACTATATCTGCTTTCACACAGGTGTAGAAGTAATTATTGTCCGGCGTACTCATAGTCCGGGAACAATGGTGAACAATAGGGCAATCGATTCAGTTGACTCTTTACGCAACATTAGTTTCACGCTTTATTCCGTTATCGTCTATGGAGCCCCGGACTATGGCTCCACCGGACTATATCTGCTTTCACACCGGTACTCTCTCCATTACGAATTGAAACCGTCGTATAATATATAGAGTACCTACTCCCAAAAATCATACCTTTATTCTCTAAATTTTAATTGTACAAAGGAACCTGGGGCGATATATCATACACGTAAGGCCAGTCTATACTTACATTCGTTCCATGCATTTTCTATTGATTAAGTGTGTCCATCGTAATATTGGCGTTCTTTTCAATTGCTTTTAAAACAAAATTAAATCGATTGTGTACCTATTAACTTATCTGTGTTTTAATGGGGTCACTATTTTAACAATACCAAAATGGTACTAATGGTGGGTGTCACATATACAATTATATATTCCAAAACTGTCACGTTATAAAATATTTTCAAAGTATATTCATACATTTAATAACAAAATGATCTCAATTTAAAAATATTTTAGACTTTTTTATGATTCAATAGCTAAATAAATAGCGAATATTCTTTTATATGTTTGTCTGGAACGTACAATTTACAAATAGCAAATGGAAGAAACATCGATTCCTGCTGGTAACATTGAGCGAAGTTTCTATTTTGTTTATTCTATTTCGAAATCTGGCCTTGACAAATCCATTTGTCGCCTTAAAATTGAAAGCAATTACAATTTGTGTGATCAATCAATATTGTATTACACAGACCACCTTATTTTGAGTATTATTGACTTTACCAGATGAAATCTTGACGATCTAATTTATTCTCTCGGTAAACCCACTGATAAAAGGGGTAATCTTCTTGAAACGTCAATTAAAATAAAATCGTAGTAATGAATGTATGAAAGACGCCGAATCCAGTAATTTCCTTTTGGGATACCCTAAAGATGCACACAAAAATCAGATTTCGTACGATTTTTCATTTTCTTGATTTATGAATCGTTGATTGTGTCTTTCAATTTTTCTTCGATATGTACATCAATTGACAAGTTATATAGCGTAATATTGTAAGATGGAATTGGTTGAATAATAGTAACATAATTGGACTGTTAGGCATTCAACGAAATGAATTCTTTCAGTTCATGTGAATCGTAAATGGATTTAAGCACAAAATAAATCAAAATAATAAAAATGTTGTCATATTTTAAAAAATAAAATGATTTTTCTCGAAAATCGAAAATACACAAATTGTGTGTTTAACTAGCTTTGGGGTACATTTTGTTCGTCAATTTTAAGAAAATTCAGAGTAGCACTGATATAAAAATGTAATCCAGGCTGGAATTTAAAGCCTGACTCAGAGATTTCCCGAGGATGGCGCCCTAATTTTCTTTTAACATATCTTTTTTCATATACATAATGCGTGTCCACATACTAATCCCTGTGTGAAATAGCTAAGCTCAAATCGATGTCCTTTATGTATCAAATCACATCTTTGTCACACACGGTATCCTATGGTACGGTTATCCTATACATATAGTGTTTACTATATCAAAATGAAAAATCCGATTCATCTCAAATTTTGGAATTGAGCATTCTACCTGACTATCTTTAATTCTAGTTTACTATTTTCAATTGATTCAAAATTAATTTTGAAATCGCTGAATCAGCCTTTAATGCTCCTATAAATGTGGATCCTCTCACAAGCTTGTGTATTCTTAAAAATTATTTGAGAATCTCGCTCTCTCTCTCTTAGATTTGCATAATATATTCCATTCATAAATTAATAATATCATTAAGTACTTGTATTTTCTCCGTGTAGCTCGCTGCAGTAATTCTGATTTTTGGTGCTTCTCCGAGAACAGCTGCGTGAAACAGTCGATGGTATGCGACAATCACATACAGTGCTTAGACGGCTCTGACGAAATTGGATGTTGTAATTATTTTCTGTTATACATGTTATATAGCCTGTCTTTAAAAATGGTACAATAAGAAAATGCATTTTTCATCATAATTTTCTAAAGGAACTTTAATAAATCAAATTCTAACGTAAAGAGGAGAATCCAAGTTTTTCCATGGATTTTGTTCCACCCCATTTGCTGTGGGCAATCCAGAGATTTGTGCGTTTACTGCAGTAGATCAAAATACATTTTGATCAATTAGGGAAAACGCAACTGTTTTGTAACATCAATTATGGAAAACGCAATTGTTTTCTAAACGGATTCCGAATTCAGGGAAGGGATTACACTTCATAAAGCAACTCATAAAGGTCAGGGAATGATATCATAGGTGACCTAAGAGGAGTGGTTGTTGAAATCTGAAAGGCAAATGGGGCATTCGGCATGAAAAATCTGTGAAAAATAACTCGCCACTGTCGCTTGCATCAACTCGTTTGAAAAGGGTCACCTTACGTTTCACGAAACATAGCAGGTGTGGACTTATTGTGCAATTTCAGGTACAGATTGGAAGCAGCTCTAGTCTGTATCATTATATCAGCAACAGGAACATAATTTTCTTCAAAACAGAAATAAAACTCATAATATTCTGTAATGTTGAGAAAAGGATGATTGCTAGCGAACTTTGATCATTATTGCAACGTATTTAGATGATTTGTATATTGCCCCAAAGTGGACTAAAGTGATTTGATTTAACTGCAGTTAATGAAGTATATCTTAAGATCGCCAAAAGCAAAGAGCATTAGAAAGCATGGTCCGTACTCTTAAAATTAATATCGATCCTAAGTAATTCCCGATTTCATGTTTACAAAACAATTCTCTAATTGTACCATTTTTGGAGACAGGCTGTTCTTGACATTTTAAGTAAGATTAAAAAATAAGATGGTACCTAAAATAACTGTTGATGTGAGACGAGGTGGTGTTTAATTATTTGGAAGTGTATATTACAAATCCTTGCAATATATTTTGTAATCACCTTGAGCTAGTCAGATCGATTGTGGAATTCTGTATTAATTAATTAAAGTATGCCTGAAGGAGGGATTCACGTCACATTTATAGAATCGCCAAAACCGATTTTATAGCTACTATAGGAGAAGAGAATATTTCTTTTTCAACTTAATTCGTTTGGTTATTTTGCGCGCAACTTGAGAAATTTGTTGATGAACACTTTCTGCAGCTTAGGTCTTGACAAACTTGTCTTTTTCTGAGGATGTGTTCACATATGAGTTTGGTCATCGGTCGTCGTGATTTGCTCATGGCTAAATAAAATTTACGTGTCAGCAAATAAACAAGCGGGTGACACTGTGTACAAATGCGCCACCAATTTGGATGAGCTACCTAATTAGCTAATAATTTAAACAGTATGACGTATTATGACGTAGAATAAAGTTTATAGCGCCACGTACGACCGACGATCGATAAGCTATATAGATTCCATGCAGTATACTCTCTTGATCGAGTGTCCTATCCCGATTTATTTAGGATCTATGACGTAAAGTGGTCCGTCTCATTACTTGGTCATGACTAAACATTATTATGTCAGCATATACAGTGGATCGAGGCATGACTTGGCTATGACTAAATTCATGTATCAGCAGTTCAGCACAAAAAGTGGACCGAGTCATGCCTTGGCCATGACTAAACCTATGTGTCAGTACAAAAAGTGGACCAAGTCATATATGATGGGCCCATAGTTGTGTATGATGGCATCATGGCGAATAAAATTTTCAAAATGAATCACCTTAATTGTGTAAAAAATGCTTTAATTTTATAGCCTAACAAAAGTATAAATTTGCTAATTTGATTATTTTTCCTAGATTCATGTGACAGTAACCAAACAATGGGCATAGGTGATATTATGTACCTGACATCGCCAGGCTATCCAGATCGTCATCCACGCAGAACGTCTTGCATTTGGTATTTTACCGCTACTGATAGTCATGGCACATACGTCATCAAATTTCTTGATTTAGCATTATCTTATAATTATATTGCAATAGGAGCAACGCATAATGCTTCGGAAACCAATGCCAATATCATGCTGGATTGGTGGTATCCTCCAAATTCAGTTTCGGTCCAACATCCTTTAATGTGGATTAAGTTTATGGTATATTATGATGCACTCACTCGAAAAGGATTTTTCATACAAATTGAAAGAGCACGATTAAAAGGTAAATGTTTTTTTTTTGGTTGACTATGATGGTTCAATCTTTAACCCTCGTCTACCGAAGGGGGGGGTGGTTACCACCCCCTTCAGGTTTTTCCCCGGCTTGCCAAAACCCCCTTTTTTGGTGCCAAATTATTTAATGTAATTGTCAATTGACATGTTCCGCTCCTTTTCATCCAAAAACAAACATCCACCGGGGTATAGGTAAGATACAGGGTGATCCCAAAGTGATAGATAGGGGGTGGCAACCACCCACCCCCTTCGGAAGAGAAGTACTAACATGCCTAACACAACACAGGAACATCACAGACACTTGATTTTGGTAACAATAGATAGCTATGGTCCTCCTCTTTCCACTGATACCAAAATGAGTACCAACATGCCTAGTATTACGTCACAATGACGTCATAAAGTTTCCATGTCAGCAAAACTGCCATTTCCATAGACACACACAGTGAAAAATTCAATTTTTCGCAAAAAGGTTAGGAAAATCAGATTTTCATGCGGTTTTTGACTCTACTTGATGGGAAATGACTAGTTTTATATAATGACAACATTTTAGAGCTATAATAAGGTGTTTGAGTCTCTAAAATTGCGAAATATCAATTTTCCACCCTATATTCAGTATTTTCGGACTTTCCTCAACATATGACGTCATGGTGACGTCATAATGGGGATGTTGGTACTTATTTCGGTACCAATGGAAAGAAGAAACTCTAAGCTATCCTTTGGTGCCAAATTTATAGGAATCGGGTGTTCAGTAACGAAAATCACAGAACCACCCCCCCCTTCGGGAGTTTTGTTACAAAAAAATGGCTCAGGTAGACTTTTCAGGTGCTTTGTTACTCTCTCACTGAGTTGTAGATATTAAGTACTTACTTACAACTGATCAACATCGCGTAAGTCATGCAACAACCAAAAAATATTCAATTTCGTGAACTTAGCATCGTCCCCTAACTAACCTAACAATTTGCTAAAATGAGCTTTTTTTCATCCAAGCTGTTGGCCCAAGTCTAATATTAGACAGGTACATCCCAGGTCATAACTAATCTACTTTCCTACCACATATTCACTAGTATTTTTATGTTGTATAAACTATATTCTTCAAAATAAGCTTTTGGGCCACCCTGATTTTTGACTTAAAAGCAACATGGCGGCCAAAATACAAATTACTAAAAATAGCTAAAACCGTATTTTTTCCGTTGAGAAATTCACACAAAAACTCTTAATTTTCCATTTTATTTTACAAACACATTGCTCTTTGCATTTGACAGAGTGAAATTTTAAATTATCGAAAGAATTCAAAATGGCCGCCACAAACGCTCAATACATTAATGGATTGCCTTAAGTTTATTCTTAAGGATATTATCGTAATATAACTGATGCATTTTTAACTTATTGTTGAGCTACTTCAAGAAAGCATATAGGGCTATCATTGTTTCTCAAAATGGCGGCTAAGAGAATTCAAAATGGCTGATATTTAGGTTAATTCATGGAATTATATAAGAGGAAGAAGTGAATCGCGTGTATTATGTATTACTTTTAACTGTATTATGTGTGCCCAATCTTACAAGAAGATTCGATCCTCCCATTATTACAGTGATGTATTAGGTTAGGTATACATATAGCCCCTAGGCCCTGAGTGTTGCATGGTACTGTAATTTCAGTTCATTTTCAGACAAAATTCCTAAATTCGATTTTTTTTGTATGCTTTTAAAGTGTATTTCACAATCTTAGCATCCTCTGTTTTTGTGTAGTTCAATTAATCTTCTTAAAATGAGATGCGTCATAGTTTTTGTTGCTTGTGATGATTGATTTTCGTGTTTTGTCAGCACCATATTGTATTCATTTTCAATTTTCATATTTGTCCTAGAGGAGAATTAGTAGGATAAGGTTAGTACACATATACTCATATATTACACATCTCCAGAATGTAAAGTAACCTAATGACAACGCGGGTTCGACGCCGGGCTGCTGAAAATCCGAACCCCGATCCGAACCCTTTGATACGCGTTACGTTCTTGAGTTCTTGGTCACAAAATATTCCTTTCGGCTTCTGTTTTATCTCACATATGTTATAAAAATCCGCAATTCGTCTTGCGCTATAACAACTCCTTTTGCATATCTAGTCTGATTTCTTTAACTAACCCTTATCCAGTTCAATGCCGTGAAAATGAATTCAGGTGTCAAACTGATAGCGCCTGCTTGGATAGAAGTTTGGTGTGTGATAATTGGCCTCAATGTGGCTACTACTATGAGACACAGCATGATCATTCAGATGAGCAGGGTTGTGGTATGTATGTAATGTATGTTATGTATGTATGTATGTATGTTATGTATGTATGTATGTATGTGTGTATGTATGTATGTATGTATGTAGGTATGTGTGTGTATGTGTGTGTGTATGTATGTAGAGAAATTTCTATTATCTATTAGAGGACATTTTTAGAGAAATTTCTATCTATTAGAGGACATTTTGGAAATGTGAGGACATTTTTAGAGTCCTCACATTTTTTCTATCTATATAAAGTAGTAAAAACCTCTATATATCAAGATTACAGTGTATTCCGTTATAGTGTTTTAAGACAGTTATATAGAGAAATTAGACAGTTATATAGAGTTTTAAGACAGTTATATAGAGAAATTTTACTGTTTTAAGACAGTTATATAGAGAAATTTCTAGTATTTAAGACAGTTATATAGAGAAATTTCTAGTTTAAAAGAGTTCTATAACGGAATAAACCTATATATTAGAGATATAGAGTCCTCTCTTATATAGAAAAATCACTATAGATGTATGTGTGTATGTATGTATGTGTGTGTGTGTGTATGTATGCGTGCATGTATTTGTGTGTATGTATATGCATGTGTGTATGTATGTATGTAGATGCGTGCGCGCATGTGTGTGTGCACACAGATACA
Organism: Ophioderma brevispina; assembly: GCA_023653785.1. Lineage (NCBI taxonomy): Eukaryota > Metazoa > Echinodermata > Ophiuroidea > Amphilepidida > Ophiodermatidae > Ophioderma > Ophioderma brevispina. The sequence goes on along the minus strand of JAMKCH010087279.1, from coordinate 5,720 downwards.
TGTTTGTGCATGTTTGTCTGTGTATTATGAAGCATAACAATGCTAAGTACATTGAAGGAAAAAGCGTAGACACTTCGCTCGAAACCAAAAAATAAGAAACATTCGACTTGGCAACCAAATAACTCGTACAAAATTCACTAAACATGCAACAAGGCAGACAACCGTGTACGCCAAGAAAGAACCTGCTTTAATTAAATAAAGAATCATTTAATGCACTGGGGCAACCACCGGAGCATAATTTTATTACTTTGAGCATCAATCCCTTAAAGTACTGGATTCAATTTGAAAACAATTTATATTTTCATCGGAGACAATGTTTAAATCAAACTAGGAATTCATTACAGATGCGTGATTGTAACCATTTATATTGTCCTCCAGGCATGAAGTAATCCGCTCATCAGCAAATGCATTACCTGATGACCTTGTATTGCTTAAAGGTGCGTTTCGTGATTTTAGCACCTTATATTTTGCTTATGATTCACAAGATATCTTTGAGAAAAGCTTATTCCCCAAAATGATTCCGATTTGCGTTTCGGTGAGCGAATAATTGTATCACAGTCCTTACCCTATATTGATTGTTTCCATAAGTACATTTATAGTCTAATTTAGTAGGGATAGTCTATGATGAAATATTTCAAATTAATAATATACTGACATGGAGTGCAAAGATTACATTTCAAGATGGTTATTGTTTTTTTTTGTTTTTTTTTAAAACTGTCAATTAGTTCACATGTGTTTCTAATTGTCAGGCATACGTCTATGAATGAACACATTTCCAAAGAGGAATACACTGATATAGAGTGCGAAGATTACATTGAAAGATGGTTACTATGCCTTAAATATGACTTGGTAAGATAAGAACTACCATTCTAGCTATACAAAGTAGATACAAAAGCGCCCCCTACTAATTACTAAACAGGTATGAATTAATTTGGTCCAACCTTAACATTATTAATGACCCGCCACGTTCGTAGCAGAATCTGCACTAGAACCATTTTAAGTAGTCTGTGTTTCCCATAGGCTAGAGTTGGGCATGTCGTCGTATTTGCGGCCCAGAATTTGCACCTCAGATTAGGCACACAACAATCCTTAGATTAAGGGGTAGATGCTGAATACAAATCTTAACTTTTTTAATAAGTCGTAATTTGATAACTTTAATGCATAGTATGTAGTATGTATGTATGTCTGAGTGTGTAACTATATAAAATATATAATTGTGTGTTTGGGTGTTTCTGTATTTAAAGATTTATTAAGTCAATACCAGTTGTAGATTTCAGCGACCGTTGTACCCTCATGCATATTATCAAGGGGAGGCTGACTGGAGGTTATTTGTTATCTGGCAATTTTAATAAAATTATAAAAATATTGGCGATATAGTAGAAGCAATTCATTCTAAGATCAATGAGATGTGTATAAAAGAGGAACAAGGAGGTCAAGCTTGGATTAGCCCACCTAAAAACATTCAGAGGTTGCTGTAGTTTATAATGCGGACGCGAACTTAGCCAATAACATAGGAATTCTTGGATTTTTTTTCTTGTTCTTTAACCAACATTAATCCATTCTAATTGAACGGAATTAATTTTTGCACGGTATTATATATAAAAACTGTAACAAAGACCAAAACAGCACACGACCGAAACTCAATAACAGGCTTTTTTGTTGTAACGGAGGAGTTCATCGCATTGGAGAATTCAGCAACACGCGTGTTTTCAAGATTTAGGGAACGCTGCGATCGCGGGATATCCAACAATGGCATCACGAATCTGTAATGGCGATTAGGCTTATTTAATAACATACGTAAAAATAGTACAAGATCAAAGGTTCACTAACAGAGAATGTACCCAAAACAGATGGGAAATATAATTGTAGGCTAACATTTAAGTTTGCCGTTAACTTTCATCAACAAATGTGTCTATTACATGGATATCAAGCCTATCGGTGATTGATATTTAACCGCAAAAGGTCCCAGGCAGGTGCATGCCTGGGAATCAACTCCGGCGTGTGCTTCGTGTGTTAAACGCCATTCTGTGTCTGATGACTAAAATGACATCAGGAGTCATTTGATTATAAATCGTTCATGTTATAAGGGCGATGGATTTGGGCCTTAATTTCGGGTGGGACTATGTATATTTAAAGCTTTACAACCTATAAAAAAAATCACGCCCCAAAAGGCAAAGCCTTGTGCCTCGTCAACCCATCAACCAGTACAAAACTTGTAATAAGGTGACACGAAACGATGCCTCTACTTTAATATAAACTGAATGTGTGTTGCAAGTACAACATTCGAAAAAAAAACCGCATATTTAATCTTTTTAAGATTTTTGCGGAGCTTCAGAAATCAACGTAGTCACAGAACATGCATCAAGTGTACGATCGATATACCAGCCTATCCTTACAATTATCCAGCGGATGTTTCATGCACAGGGATTATCCGGTCTCCGTGCTTGATCATAGCTTTATCAAATTAATTTGTCAGCTTTTCATAGTAAGGACATGATTATCTAGTATTGGTTTCGGGGACACACAGATATCCGACGATCAGTGGTACTACATTTAAGTGGTGTTGCTGCACCTAACACTTTGAGATCAAGAATCACAGCTTGGGTGAAGTGTTGATTCAATTGCTGGTTGGTGGCGGGGTCAATTGTAGAAGTCCGTACAGGCCATGTCCATGGTATGTATACCAACTGTATTAATATTTTGATATCAAAGATTAAAATAGTGTTATTTATATATTTACTAAAGGTGGTTACCACGTAGTAATTTGAAATAAAATGAGAATAACAGATACATTTAAAAGACCCTGCTGTGATATTGTTCTTCGCTTAAAGTCCTTGCAATGCTGCATGAATTTCCAATGTCAATCGGCTTTATGGTCTGCCCAATCAGTCACGCTTGGTGATAATCATCCATCAATGTCACAAAACTCCGATGAAATTGGTGTGGTAAGCTTAAATAATTATCTGAAACATGGGATGGGTTTGTTTCATTAAGACGTGGGTTTATTTGGTTTATATCCACGTTGACACCATTCACATAGGTCGATTTATCCAATTAAATAACTGCATCAACTAAACATCAAAAAGCACATTTTAATCATGTAATAATTGCATTCAAGCGGCTTAAAGTGTGTTAGGTGTAAATAATGTTTTGTCGGACCGACCGGATAGACTAGGTCGACGGTCGTAAGAAAGAATCACGTCGACATAATACCAAGCAGGTCGACGACCGTATTCATTATATGAAAATCCAACTGATTATTCAGATCAGATGCTAGTATCGATTTCAGACTGCTACACTTGCATCCACTTCTCAAAATATCGACCTTGTACAACCGATATGTACCGATTATAAATCATTTTTCCCTCGTTTTGTATGAGATCGTGCAGGATGTTCACAATGTTTTTAAGTTGTCAACATATAACATTTCAGTTCCATTAGCCTCTTTACATTTAATCAGGCGAACATTATAATCGCGTCATTGTCAATGGGGTATTGAATTCGAAACATTTGTACAACATTTTATTAGATAAGTCTACGGCGTGGGCTTTATTGTCTAGTTTAATGTGATTAACTTCGTAATCAAATCAGTTTGGCAATTGCAATATTGTTAGCAAGTCTCAACAAGGAAATAAAAAAATCATTCAATTGAAATTTGACAATAGCACATTCATCATAGAACAAGAATGGTTTCTAATATTTCTTTGGCGGAATGAATTGTTTTCGTTGCGAAATAAAATAATATTTCAAAACTGAATGATATACATCTCTGGTTTAAGCCATTACTAACGATAGCTACCATTACAGTGTTATCGAAAAGTTTCAGAGGATTGATATGAAACATGCCTCCAAATTAAAATTAAATCAAACATAATACTTAGACCTCAAACATAAGATTACAAACCTGGCTTCATTGTCAATATTTCAGTCTAAACTCTAGGGATAACGAAGCGTTGAGATTTTATTTCATTTCTATTTTCTTATACTGTCTCGCGATCACTTATTTGCTTTGACTCTTGTGCTTATTGTCATGATATAAAACGCGATTAGAACATTGTGCAATAGGTAATAAACCCAGGGATTTTCCATTTCGTGCATCATTCCTCTCTCAAAAAAGGCGATCTTCGACAGCCTGGAAACTACAGAGGCATCTGCCATCTGCTCTTGCCGCAAAGGTCTACAACTCACTTCTCCTCAACCGAATAACAATACACATCGACTCTATTCTTCGAAGGAACCAGAATAAATACTGTAGCACAATGGGTACCTTAGGAATGGATCTACCCTGTCACAGATTCTTGAACTACGAAGAATCCTCGAAATGAGGGTCTTCGATAGAAAAGCATGCGTAGTATTTGTAGATTTCTCAAAAGCCTTTGATAGTGTGAACCGGAAGGAAATGATGCAGATTCTGCTTATGATATCCTTAATGAGATAGAGCCATTGCTATAATGTATGACAATCCGACAAGCTGTGTGAAGAGCATGAATGGTACCACCGAGGAAATCACTACCACGGCAGGAGTTGTTCAAGGTCACACACTTGCTCCTTTCATTTTCGTTATTGTGGGGCACTATGGTGCGTCACTCATTCAGAAGAAACATAGTAGGATAGGACCTCACCAGTGACAGAAGATAGGGCACGTCAAGTCAAAAGCACTTGGACGAATCTAACTCTGCTGACATGCTTGATTGATCATGTGGATTAACTGCAGAACTAATATCATCTGCCCAAGATCTAATCATGTATTTGAAGAGGCAGGGACTCACGCGGAATGCAAAGAGGACCAGGAATCAGGATTCTCAATTAGTGGTAGATTTTTATTTAAGATTTTGAATCAGCACCAATGAAAAATACCACTATATTAAACCTTAAGAAAATTACCGGAAGATTCGCTCATGCGGCATCCAACTTAACAAGAAGGAACTTAACAAGAAAGTTTACAGCATAGAATGCCTGCAAGAAGGTGGTATCATGGAAGTCGAAGTCCGATGTCATAAGAGCAACTAATATTGCCTTCTTCAAAAATACATTTGAAAGGAATTTTAAGCAAAACGTTAACCCAACAGGGTCTAGCAATTACACAACCTCTCTGAAGTGCAACTTGAAATGCCGACAACCTATTGTTGTTTGGGTCCTTCAAATTTAACAAAGCGGGCCAGGTTATTCCACTCACTAACTCTAGATCAATATAGGGCGATTAGCACGAAAGTGCCATTTTAGAACCGTGTCGTGTTGCTTGAGAGATTTAGGGTTCTTGGCCAACAGATGAAAAAAACAGCTATTCATATATAAGTGGTAATATATATAAAGATCTACGTATAAGGCGTCGGTCTGGAGAGCTAATGCGGCATCAGCAATTGACATTCAGGAAGGCATCTGCCTCAATTATCCTTTGACTTCAATAAAATCCAACACAGCAGTATTGCTGTGTGAATGTGAGGTGGTGAATCCGGCCACCCCCGTTGGCGGAGTTAAAACGATTTAAAAGTTGGTTTTACTACTACTACTAATACGACTACTACCCTATGAATCACGAAATACTTCTTTTAAGAAAGTGTTATAGACTTATGACAAGAATATCCTCTTAAATTCATCTAACTTTTTGAAATAGGGCCCTGCAATGCAGATAAGAATTCTTTCCTTCTTAATTTCAGATATTTGTGGCGTTGACGTATATTCTCTAAAAACCAGAAGATGCTATTCGTCTCGTTTCTCCC
>JAMKCH010087278.1:3604-22437 GCA_023653785.1 Ophioderma brevispina | reverse complement strand
TTAATGGTGAGTTGTACATTAACAAGTTGATCTTTGACATCAAGTGAGAGTGGTTTAATGTATGGCTCATTCCAAAATGGAGTAATCACCAATCCATGTCAGGAGCATTGTTGAAGAGGAATGTGAGTTGTGGTAGGCAAAGTGAGTTACAGCAAGGTGATCCATAAAAATGTGATGGATTTGCAAGGCACTACTAAAACAGTTTCCTCCAGAAATTTTTCCCAGATAATCCAATCTCTCTTTCAACTGATCTCCTTGAAATATACTTGAAATGAGCTATGGATTCATAAAAATGCTGCACATTATCTGAAACAAGTTTCTGTTTTAAACTCTTAGAATAAGTTTCTAAGAGTAATGAGTATACACTTTGAAATACTGTCCAATGAGTGATGATACTGGCAGATAAAATCTGACCTTGAATTAGGTTCTCTAAGGTTAGTAAAATCTTTGTTAGCTCTCATACCACGTTCAATTTCATTTGGCTGGCTCTTGAAAACAAACACACCACCATGCAAATCTGAGAGTTGTTGGGTTGAAGCTTTACTGCAGCAGCTAGATGTAGGCAAGTTTGATTATGGCACATACGAAAATTGAACCCTGCCTTGAGAATGATGCATGTGTAGTAAATGGTTCCATGTTATGTAGGGTGCCAGTCTGCCAGCCATGTAAAGAGTCATTCCATTCTATCTCAACAATGTGTGATCACCTACCCTTTAGATTTCCTTCATTTTGGCACAGTGGTAGACCGTATCAATTGAGAAACAAAAATTCTCAAATTTTGAGCTTGTAACATGATTTTATTACCTTGCTAAATCAATTTGAAATTTAAGGGGGGGGGGCAATGCATAAAACATGCCACAAGGCTAGGCAAATGCTGACATTGAAGAAAGGAACCATAACTCTAAAATGGTACCAACTATGATTGTGAAGATTGTTATTCTAGGTCAGTTTTTGATGTAGGTTTCAATTATTTAATCAGAAAACATAATAGCTTTCACAAATTTGATGTTATAGGGACCTTAAAATGTAATTTTGTCCATTTTGATCAAAATTTTTTTGTTCAGATCTTTCAAATTAAATATGATACCACTGTCCAAAATAGTGTTGATTTAAGCCAGTTATTTTAAGTATTATATACTTCATTAATAAATTTAAGATTGTTTATTGGTTGAAACTCTATCAAGTGATTAAAATAGTTCTACTATTAGAGCACTCTGTTCCTGAGCTGTGTGCACAGATCCGTCTCCTTTACCGATTTGAAATCTACATCAAAAACTTCATTAGAATACACTGCAAAAATGGGGTGTAAAAATATTAACACCAAGTCGGTGTCAAGCTTGTCGGTGTTAGTTTCTGGTGCTGAAATTTAAGATTTATCCCTGCTTGGTGTTGCCGCACAAATTTAATTATGCATTTTGGTGACCTGCTTATGAAATGTTAGAGGTAAGTAGTCACAATGAAAGGAAAAAATAACATTAATACCACTAGTCTCAATTTGGCACAGTGTTCAAAATAATTACATAATTATATGTGGTGTAAAATTAACACCAATCATTGCCATATCATACATTGTAACACCACAATTTGTGTTACTATAACACTAACATGGTGGCATTTAACACTGAAATTGTAAATCTAACACCAGTGGGTGAGGTCCCTTATTGATTCCAGGAGGGTGTTAAAATTAATACCCATGGAGTTAAAGTTAACACTCCAGTTTTTGCAGTGTACCAATTTTCACAATTGTTGCTGTACCTTTTTTGAAGTTATGGTCCCCTGAATGCAAACTTGCCTTGCATGTTTTATATGGACCCCTTTAAATATCAATTGTATCAAGGAAACAAAATCTGGCAGCTTTGTCAGCTTGTTTGGCCAAAGCTCATCTTGTCCACACGAGGCCCATTCCTTGCGGGTTTTGGTCTGCCCTTTTGTTTAGGGGTGGTGTCAAGAAGCCTCCCAAATTGTCCTCTTGTGTCTGCCATTTTAGCATTATCGGCCTTGTGTGCCAGTTGCTGCGGCGACACTGGTGTCGCCAGCACCTTTTAGCCAATAAGGCTTCCTGATCGTTTTGTTTAGGTTGTTCTGGCGCCATTTTTGTTTTTCTCCCATGCATTTTTTTGCAGAGAGCAAACCAGTGTGACGTGTAAATCAGTTTGGCTTGCTTGAAACGTTAAATTATCTTATTTGCCAATTCTATTCCTGCCTTTCAGACAAGTACTTTCATTTTCATTTCAATTAACTTCACAACCCCCTTCTTAAGGGTTCAGGACCCCCAGGTTGGGAAACTCTGTAGTAATGGCTTTGCAGTGTTACAATGTGATATACTTGCTCTCTTGCCAGATTTTTGTTTGCTGTGGAGCACCACCACATGTTTGGTTTGGTCAAGGGCCTCTGTGGACAGGGAATTTCTGTAACCTGACCCATCTGACACTTTTTTCTGACACACAATATGAATTCTGAAACCCTTCACAGAAAAAAGCAGAGGTTTATTCCATTAAGGTTTCCAAATTCATAAGTGTGTCAGAAAAAAGTGTGTCAGATGGACCCAGGTTATAGAAACTCCCCTCTGGACAAGAGTACAAAGCTCAGAATATCTGTTTCTCAATAAGGTCTACCACTACAAAAAAACAAGACATAGACCCACTTGGTGTTAACACACCAATGTGAACTCGTGCACGGGCTTGATGTACAATAAACCCAAATTGAACTGTCTACCTGAAACCCTCATCAATATCACTACAACTGAAGCATTTAAAGAAGAAACATCCAAGTCTAAGAAACCAACCCTCCAACATCTAACTAACCTCTGCATTTGACCTCTACTGTCGAGGAGCTGCAGAGTACATCTGTCAAAGTCAAAGTGATGTTTGGTTCGTTTTGATGAGTTGCTATATTGAAAGTGTCTTGGCCGGCATCGTCTGAGCCCATAGACAATGTTGAGGTATAGCGCCACCAACCTGGCCACCAAGCCTTGTTCAAATCAACATGTATTAAGTCATTAATATGTTATTGTTATCAAAAAAGGAGTAACATTGAAATCCTATTCATAATTATTGGTCAAATCAGCGATTGCTATTGTTTATATTTCGAGCAGTATGCCACAAATGTATGTATCTGAAAACATCTCAAATATGTTAATATCTCAGCCTCGTTCGCAACATTGGAAAATCACAGGTGTCTCTCTGAAAGTAATCTCTTATAGCAATGAAGGAAATTTAAAGGGTAAGGTGGTCAAACCTTGCTAAGTTGGCATGGAATGAATAAGTAATAATAATAATAATGTGTACTTTTAACACGCGACATATCCACGTAAACATGCTCAAGGCACTGTGTGGCAGCCATGAAAGGCGCTCAGCACATCAGAGAAACCATAATGATACCAGAACAGATTTATGCGAAGAAGCTCGATTTTAGAAGCAGGAGGAAACCGGAGTACCCGGAGAAAACCTGCGGGAATGAGTATGGATTGAGAAACCAAATTCACATAAAGCCACTGAGAACGAGCCCCTACCGGAGATTGAACCTGAGACCTCATTGGTGAAAGGCGAGGGAAGATATGCTGCGCCAACCCGTTCCCCCAGTAGGGCCATAAATGAGAAGTTAGGGAAGGTGGTTTGAAAATTTGTTTCTACAGTTTGAAGATACTAAATTAGAATTTTTTGGTGCATCCTCTGGGAAATATGGGTAAATCTTGTAAAATAGGGGTAAAATTAATACAGGGTAAATTTTGAAATCAGGTCAAATTGTTTTTAAATGCACACCAATACATGCATCTTATTATAATGATTAAAAAAGGTATAGTTTGTCTACATTCTGACCTATAGTTACAGGTATACCCCTATTCAGGTTCAAGATCAACCTTTAATGAGTCACATAAGTTGTATTACTCTAGCTATTAAATACACAGCATGTTCTCAATGAGTCAATGAAGTTTCAATTCCCTTGGAGCAGTTCAGCAATTTTCAGTCACTAGTTTATTTAAAAATACCCCCATTACATATCACATACATACACATAGAAAGCAATTTCATAGTCTTTTCTTGAACATGCTCAAGACCAAATGGATGACGTTTGAATGGGTGAAAATGTTCTGAGGAGAATCTTTGTGCAGTTCAAAAGAAATTATTCATCAAGCCTGAAATATGAAGAGAACAGCAATGCCATTGCTTTCTCAGGGTGTCAAATGTGAATATTGCAGCTGTAATTACAAGCAAATAAATTTGCTTGTGTGATAAACGTGCAAAATAGTAAATAAAATGACAGTATTATCTCATACTTTTGGTCAGAGAAACTATGTCTCAAAACTTTAGAGAGGTTTTATTGATATGCCAATTTTAAAAAGCAAGGTGATGGTCATGCAAAATGCCATATGGAGTTGATCATTAACACTAGAGTTGCCTTCCCTTTTAGTTGCCACTTCTCTCCCACCTACAGTGGCGTAACTAGACCTTTGCAAATCTAATGGGAGCGGGGCAGAAGGGGTGAAGATGCATTTTCCGAGGGGGAGAATTTGGGTTCTTCTCCATAGACACTGTACAAATGGTCAGTTCATTGGGGGGGCTGGTGGGAAGGGGTTCTGAGCAGGTGGGCAAGTGCCCTCTCCCCCGCTGGTTACGCGACTGCCCACCTATACTCTGGCTCATAATTTCTTGGACAGTTTAGAACGTACGCCCGCTTCCCCGCCAAAACGGCGCAGCATCGTGTTGCACGTAGACGCAGTACGTGCAACGAGCAACGCAAGCGTTTGTTATGTCCAAGAAATTATGACCCACATTATAGTACCACCACATCTATCAAGCAGTTCCTGCTTAGGATTTTGAGGTCCATGACATCTGAAAATTTCAATGGGGACACTTAATTTTAAATGTGTGAAAAAATGGGAGTCCACATACACACCACAATTCTAAACTCAGTAATGTTCACAATCCTGTTTCCAATGTTAACAAACCCCATATTATAGAAATATCTGTGTTAGACTCCAAAGTATTCCACTGGACCACTTAATTTGGAACATTTGGAAATTATGGGCGTTAGATCGTGCATTTCTCTTATTCAATAATTAAATATCCATGACATGCAATTTACAAATAGGATTCTTTATTGAATACACACCATTTTGGGGTTAAACAAGGGATTGTAGCCGACCCAGTAGGACAGTGCCGACAAAATTAGTGTAAATACTTTGACAATTGTTATAAAGGTAACAAGGTTAATTAATGTTTCACCTGTTACTTTATTAAGATCCATACCTTTTTTGCCTTGCAAAAATAACATTAACAAAGTGATCACAAAACTACATGTGCCATTACTTAATCATGCAAAATGGTCTTCCTAATTTAATAAAATTCCTTGTATACGAAGAAGCTATATCAATGACGGGGTGAAAGCATGTCCATTCATCTTCTACTTCTATCGCTTCAAGTTATCCATGAGATCAAAGCACAATCAATTTTGTGTGTTTTAACTATACCAAGCAATCAAGCACCTAGTGTCATTTAAACTGTTCTTCCAGCAAATAACCCTCGGATACCAACACATCCTTTACCCTATGACCCACACTGGCTGGAACACGCAAAGAAAATCTCATGGTGTACTCATCTATAGATGCCAAATCTGAATTAGCTCTCAGGCTTTCTGCGACATCCTTTGGATTGCTCTTGAAAAATATTCCTCCTGCTAAATTAGCATAATAAGATCCCAAGTTGCTTGCTTGCAGCTGTGTGGCTGCAGTGACAAAATGTTGTTTTGTGATGGATCGAAGAGCCTTGGGGCCTTGTCGTACAAAGGAGCAGTGGGTAGAAATTGGTCCCATTGCCAGGAGGATGCCAGACATTATTTGCCGAACGGTTATAGGCCTCTTGTTAGAATCTCCTTGGACAACTGCGGGCCTTCCTCTGCCCTGCATGAAGACAACTCTGGCTCTTCTGCTGTCCTGCAAATGGAAAAGAGAGTGATGACTCAGTTCTGTGGACTTGTTGTAAGTCTACATTTCAATCAGTTCTTGTGATAGTAAATGGGTTGATTCTACTGGGAAAATACTACCAGGAAGTCTCAGGTTTGTTCCATTTACACGCATGGATTGCCCCACGGAAGCAACAAGTCACTAGTATCAAGATAATGAAGACTTCCAAAAGACTATGTGATAATGCTTATATTTCTAGCAAGATTTGTCTGCAAATTGTAATATCCCAGTAAGACATCCTTCCATTATTTGTTACTTAGGATATATAAGATCCAGTTCCACACAACTGGTCTTTGGAAATGCTTATGGTACAGGAGTGGTAGGGTAGGGTTAATGATGAGTTGACACACCTGCTTGTCTCTTTTAGAACAACTGTAAGCAGTGGCAACACAGTTTTGACATCTGATAAGTAGGGTCATGCAAGAGGTGTAACCTCTGTAAAAATCAGAGAAATCCATTGCAAGATTCTTGCCATATAGGCCTATAAAGGTCAGGATTTGTATGTTATAGTGCCCTCCATTGCACATCTTCATAGAGATCTTTGTAATACTAAAATTTTAAGGAAAATCCTATTTGCCCACAATGAAATTTCGTAAAATTTGCACGGGATGTAGCTAGTGGAATAACTAGTACAAACCAGTTGTCAAAACTGTATCGCTGTTGGTATTTTTTGTTTTATACTTGTTTTGTCAAAATAAATTAGACTTTCAAACAGCTGTGTTGGAGATTTGAAAATTATTTATGGCATTAGTTGTTAATGTAAGAGTGGTTTAACACATGGTCCATCCACAGATGGATAATTTGGCAAACATGCCAGGAGTGTTGCCATAATAATAATGTATGTTGGTAGGACATAGCGAGTTACAGCAAGTTGATCCACAATGTGACAGATTTGCAAGGCACTACTGCACAGTTTTTCCAGATAGCCTTCCAAGAAATCTCTAATCCTTTCAATCCATCTCCTTGAAATGCACTTCAGCTGAGCAGTTAGATTGCACTGTAGCATTACTTGAACTGAGCCTCTGTAAGATGTCCCAGAGCAATGAGTGTTTGTTTGACATTGCGCCCAATACATGATGGTACTGTTAGATTAAATCTGGCTATATATTCCTCTAGGGTGGCCAGATCTTGGTTGGCTCTCAGGCTATGTTCAATTTCATTTGGCTGGCTCTTGAAAAACACACCACCATGCAAATCAGAATTGTAGAGTCCCAAGTTGTTGGCTTGAAGTTCCAGTGCAGCAGCCACGTATGTACGTTTGGTTATGGAACGCAGAGGTCTTGGACCCTGCCTTGAGAATGATGCATGTGTGGTAATTGGCCCCATTGTGCGCAGGATGCCAGACATGACATGTCGCAATGTGATTGGCTTATTGCTCAAGCTCTGCCGTTTTGCCTGTTGAGTTTAAATGGAAAATAAGATTGACTAAGTTGGATGGACTTCTTGTTTCTAAAAAAAGCTTAATCTGAGATCACTTGAAGAATGTTAGGTAGTTTATTAGTACAATTGTTTTTAAAATATCATGCATATTATACATGTACCACGGTCAAAACACAAATCTAGTCAACATTATTTTGGATTTCCAGCAATGTATTAAGCTTTGAATGTATGCAAAATTCTAACACACATCTTCAACTCCTTTCCACATGTTGTACTAAGTACTATTCAAGCACAATGACAGTCTTCTGATCTCTTCTTGTACGAGCCTGCTGCAAATCCCAATTTATTGTTCTTGTCAAGTTGTCAGTCATATTATCATTACCATGGTGACTCTTTTACTTATTGTTGCATGAATCACATACTACATATTATTGACATTTTCAAGATATTTGGCTTATTTGCATTGTTTTGTACTACAAATGCCAATTTAATTTATTTTTAAATATAATCTAATTAGTGGGGTATTAATTATTTAGGTTATGTTCTTTTTCTCCTATAAACTGTTGCATTTCTGGATTGTTGTTTCTGGATTATATCTTTATTATCTGTTTGCCATACTCTCATATAAGGTGTTTCACATAGTGCTTATCTCTTTTCATACTGAATTATCGCTATTGCGACTGCTATACTCTAACATGTTTTCCGATCGCGCTGTGAGAAATTCTGCACCAAAATTATGGAATTCTTTGGACAATAATATCAAAATGTGTAAAAATACTAAGTGTGTTAGAAATCAATTCAAATCTATACTTGTAGCTGAATATGAATGAGTTTAGTTGGGGCATGTCTTGTTTTGTATGTATGTGTGCGTTTTGTTTGGTTTTGTATGAAACTTCTTAGGTTTAGGGGATGATCACATCTGGCCTTATTGGCCTCTCGATCATCTCCTCAATATCATTGTTTCTGCATCTTTGTAAGATTTATGTGATGATATTGAAATAAAGTTGATTGATTGATTGAGGCATATTTGCAAATAACATGTTTCACATACAGATCTATGAATATGATGCCATCTTGAAGTTGCAAACAGTTGTGACACAATCTGAAACCTTAAAGGTCCCAGGAAATGCAAATAGAATTGATGTGGTTTGTGTCAAGTCTACAATGAGGGACCAAAAAGCATTGAATATTTGGGTTGGTGATGACATCATTAGTGAAACTATTGATTTTTCAGAGAGTAATAGAAAATTCCAGGTGACTGGTGTGAATCTATTCATGACACTCACTGAAAATCAATAGTTTCACTAATGATGTCACTGGTAGAGTATTCTTTCTGGCCCTGTTTATTGGAATGGAATGTCCCATAAAGATTTGAAGTAGGGTTATCATCTCATTTCCTGAGACCTTTAAAATCCATATTTGGCTGCTCATTTTCAATCTATAAAATTATGCTATACAAGGGTATGTAATATTTAAGTAACTTGTATTCCTATGAAAGCCTGTTTTCTCTACCCAGCTGTTTCACTGCTATTTCTTACCGCTATTTCTCGTTTTCTATCACAGCATTCTTTCATTTTACATCTGGGCAATTTCACGGCGACGGAAGGACATTTTGACTCTGTTTTTGGCCTTTTAAACCAGTGCAAAATGAAAGGATTTTATTACAATGTCAAATACACTCCATAATTCTATGCATGCTACTAGTTTACACAATTTTTTCACTTTTTTCAACAAAACACTTTTCATTAATGAATCTTGAATATTAATGAGCTTGGTAATGGAAGGACATTATAAGTGTCCTTCCGTTACCATAAAAATATTTACAGTATAAGGTATTCAGCTGTTGTCACGATGTAACATGATGAACCCAGGTGTGACATTTGTTACATTGTGACACATTACTTCCTATTTACACGATTTTTGGTTTTGGTACACTATTCCTCTATAAATGTTATGCCAGGTTTGTATTTTTGCATGACTTAAATTGAAAGCTTAATTTATATCACAAGTTTTATATTTTTAAAAAGAGGACATGTAATAGGTGTGGTGTACCCATGGTGTCCCTGTTACATTGTGACATGAATTTGTCAAATTTTCCAGACAAAATAATGCCTGATTATTTTGAAGCTCTCCAAATTTCTTTCAAACCACAGGATGAAACTATGTATAATAATGTATAACTCAAATTTCATCAAATGTCACACTTGAGTCCCAGCCACTGGCAAATTCTCGAAAATATCTGTAAGCGAAAAATATTGACTTATACAGTTCATTAATTAGATAGAAATTGGAAAATGAATCCATGTGAACGCAAGTTACGCAACGTGAAGTGGCGCAAATGTTCCGCACAAGCCTGGGAGGCATTTGCAATGTCATTCAAATTATAGAGTTTTGCATTATTTACTAATCAATCAGTGAATATAATTATGGTCATCATTGCCAACTCACTCTTGAGAAAAAACATCTGAAAGTTTTAACACCGACTATAGTCGGGCGCATAATTCCTGTTACATGTTGCCAAGTACGCTTGTATGCCTGCCAAATCCGTGCACCATCAGATTGCACGAAGCCGTGTTGCACGCAGTAAGACTCACATGTTTGCCGCGTAACAGCAATTATGGCTGGCAGCATATATTTCAGTACTTCCTTGAAAGGTTTGAACTGGCAGAATGCTCTCTAGTTTCTTAAAGAGGCACAAGAGCATTTCGACTTAACAAAATACAACTCAGTGAAGTCACTTTTCTTTGTAAAAACAACATCAGTTGATGAATTGAGATGATGATCCTGCCATCAACATACCTGTTTTAATTTTACATTGGTTATGATCTTGGAGGATTGACACGATAAGAATCATCAGCCTGTTCTTGTGTTAAAAGTCCCATAGCAACAAGCTTCTCTCTCATATTATGTGAGATACAAGATGGTGTCTGAGTATAGTACCTCTCTGTGTACTTCTCCAGTGTGATGAGATTGGGATTGGCTGCAAGACCTGCTTGAGCTTCATCTGGAGGTTTCTTCACAAAGGCACTTGATTGCCTTGACACATTCATGACAGAGGCCACAGTGCCTAAATGGGCTGCCTGCAACATGTTGGCCGCTGCGTAAAATTGTTCCTTAGATATTGTCCGCAGAGATGTTGGCGCTCGTCTTGAGAAGGACACATATGAGGTGACTGGGCCAGCAGTAAGCAGAATAGCTGACATTATGTCATGAATAAGAGAGGCACTTCTTTTGAATCTTTGGTTGCCATGGGCCTTGCCCTGTAGATCACAAGGGGAAAAATAGAAAATAAAATCCCTTTACAAGATTGTAATAACAGAAACTTTTTCAAACTAATTTGCTTTAAAAGCAATTTGTACACACTTTTTGTTAATTTGGGACCTTGTGCAAGATGAGGGCAAGGCCTGAGGCTGGTGGTATCAAATTTTGGTAGCTTCCGGCTCATCTACACCATCTGTACTGATTAGATCAGGTGCTGTGTGGTTGAGTGAAGTCTTAAGATTTTCTGAGGTGCATGTGATAAAATTGATTTTAGGAGTTTCAATTCTATGCTTCAGTAATTCTGGAGCTTTTTCTAATGAATAACATTACAATTGTGACAATGACAATTAAAATACTTTTATTTGAAAAAAAAAAACATATTGTCTATACTCTGGTTCATAATTTCTTGGAACTTTAAGAACATATGCCCGATTCCCAGCCAAAATGGCGCACCACCGTATTGCACGTAGATACTGTACACATAGTGATCAACACATCTGTCATGAATCCGGCACCAGGACTCTGAGCAATAATTGTAATAACTTGATTGAGACGTGTAATAAATCAACGACAACTGCGGTCAAACATATCATTTATTGTAATTGTTTCGCATTTACGAGGTTGCCGTATACTGTTTTCAATCATTTCATGTTGTGCTGTCAATGGTTGAGGTTCAGCACATCATTGTTGTTTAAATTTCAATGGCAAAAACATTAATGCGATTGTTAAAGGTGCATTTCAACATTCCAGCACCCATTCTGTTTATATATGATGAAGGCCGATTTTTTTGAGCTACAGAGCATCGAAGATTTGAATGTTTTCAACCCCGCCCACAACTACTTTGAAATTTTACTAGAAGTTATACAGAAAGAACACTGACAAAATCTTTACCCCTCAAATGGTTTGTTACCAGTCCAACATTATGATTAATTTCAAATTTCATTTAAAGACACAACATCAACATCCGACTCCACATTTAGGTTAAGGGTCACATTTCAGACGCCAACACTGTTTTGGCTCTGACGTCATCTGCTAGTTTATTTTAATAGTGGTGTGGTTCCACTCAGAATTTGGTCAGACTTGAGTATTGAAATGTGCCTCGGACACAACCAAACTCCCTCCAATGATCACATTAGGCTTCTTCAGTTAAATATATTAGCCGATTTGCTGTTATTATATTCAGCAACACAACATGAAAATAGGCATTCCTGACATGTCGAACAAACACATCGCGTACACTCAGCAGGCTACGCTGTAGTTTGGCGCATATTTGGCCCAATTACGCGCCATGTTGCGAGGTGCAACAATGAGTCTGGTTCAGTAGTATCACAATAAATGTGACACAATTATAATATGCTAATGAAAATTTGCAGTCACAGAGAAAATATTGTAGTAATAAATAAATTGGCATGTCATAATTTGTGTGAACCCCAGCCAAAGCCACTCTTCCCAGTTTTACATTGCAAAGTAGGCATATCCTTACTCTCCCTAAAAGGTTTTTTTTGTGTGCTTGAGTTCCCTGGTTTTAGTCCTGCATACACAGCAGAGATAGGGCTTAAGGGAAATAGGAATAACCCAAGCTGAAGAAAGTTCATATTTTTCTCATTACCCCAGTGAAATTTTAGGCCCAGAAAATGTTTCCTTTTGATTTTATGAAGAAAAACATCTCACAAGTGTGGTGTGCCACAATTATTAACACACACTGTCTATGGGCCAATTTAGTACACATTTTTGCTTCTACTATCCAAATGGCTGGGGAGATTTAACTCAAACTTTGTAATCATATGTTTTTGGTGATAAGCTTCCATGTGAAGGATAAAATATCATATGAAAATTTGGATCATGATTGGGTTACCCACCTTTAATCAGAGAGATATGAATCAAACATGTTGTCAGAGGGTTACACCAACAAATGAAGACACCCAATCCACATTAGCGGCCGAGCTTTGAAAAGTGCTCTTGTTTTCGAGTTACCCCTCCCCTTGGTATAACAAAACAACCACCTTTATTTGAAGGAAAAATATATGAGATTTAAGAAAATGATGGTTGTGGTTGAAATATTTGGTGGCAGGGATGATTTCTAGGCCGAAAATGCATTTTGGGCTGCAAATTAAGCGAAATTATTATTTTTTATATTTTTTAAAGTAAAAATATTATAATCTTATTTTTATGGTATTCTTTGTGTTATTGATATAAGTTTTATTCATTGCATAAAGGGTTCAGGTAATACTCGTTGTGGTGACATGTGATAAAAAGGATGTTTTTTTAGGAAAAAAAGGGGATTTGGGGGCTAAAATTCTAGACCTTTATATATTGTATAAAAAAGAAATCTATAATATAAATGTCAGAGATTGATAGAATTGCATCATGATTAAGATTTGTTTTGCTAAGAAATTAATACATCTTGATTTTCTTAAGTTTTTAGCTCAAAACCGTGATTTTTTTACCCAAAAAACGCCCCTGCCACCAAAGTTTTTGACCACAACCATCATTTTTAAAAATTATTTATTACTATCTTTCGAATAGAAGTGGTTGCGTTTTGTTGTACCGAGGGGAGTCAACAATTTTGCAGTGCAAACCACTCCACTAACCTATTTCCAAGCACTTGAAGTGCACCAACTTTGCAAAAAAAGTGTCAGTCGCAATTACCAGACAGCACAGGTCCAGTACTAGCCAACTTTCAGCCTTACCAAAAAGCACAACAGAACAAGTATATCCAACATCCCATTGTGTATTATGAGATGCAAATAAACTAACTGGAGGAACACAAGAACTGGAGGATACAGTACATACTTGAAACAAGATATTGCAGTGAATGATTTTACAGATTTCTATGCAAGTGATCACCTACTACTCAATCTTATGGTAAATGCCTCTTGCACTGCAGTTCAGTGTGCAAATTCCCCGGTTTAGCATAGCAAAATGCTACCTATTTTGAAGTAACTGCTACACAAATTTTGGCTTGTATAGCATTTATGCCAATGTACAAAAGCATCCTATTTATGATAAAATTGTCAAAAACTGCTATACAAAATTGTTGAAGGAATTTGCACACTGCTGCAGTTCAGCATTTATATCTCACCTTATTTTAATTGTTTGTATGTACCATTCTTAAGATGATGACATAAGCAAAACAAAGAATCTGGACCAAAATTCAGCATATTTATTACTTTATTCATATTCAGTTTTAAATACTATTTTATATTCTAAAGTATAATAATAACAACAAGGTGAACTCATATTTATGTGATACATAAAATATGTCCCTTAAATTTAACTACAGAGGACACATCCCCTTAATTCTGGCCAACACTCCCTTAAACCTGGAACTGCTAGACCACCCTACTTAAACCATACAATGTCCTTCCACCCACCAAAATCAATTAGCACCATTTTTGCATAAATGATCCATAACTCACCATAACGCTAAAAAACACAACTCATCGATGAACTCCATCTATAACCCACCAAAATATAACTAAAAAAATACAGCAAGTAAACTTGCGTCATCCCCCTGGCAAGATCGCAGTCTGGAACATGACCTCAGATGACCTTTGACCTTGGTCCATGACCTTTGACATCATCAACACATGAAGGAACCCCTATTGCACCTTAACCCCAAGTCTGGTTTAAATTGGACTTAAACTTTTCGAAGGAGACGTGAATAACGAAAACCTAACCAAAACCTAACCAAACTGGAACACACACATACACATGCGGACATTTGCACCCTCGCAATATCCCCCTCTGCTTTTCAAGCCAGGGGGATAAAAACATAACTTGTCAATTAACTCTATCCATAACTCCAAAAAAATAACTAAAAATACATTGATCCTCAGACCGCTTGTGTCGCCTGCCGTCGCGGTTTGTGAATGATAGGCCTCACATGACCTTTGACATTGATATATGACCTTTGACCTCAAACAAATGAGGGTTTGCATGTAAGCTCCATAAACTAAGTTTGGTTCCAATTGAACAACTTTTCAAATGAGGTCAATTTTACATTTTCAGCCTATTTTATAACTTGACCTCACATGACCTTTGACCTCATCAACAAATGGGGATGCCAAGTTGCACCTGTGACCCAAGTTTGGTTTAAATCCATCAAAGTATGTGGATATTACAGGCAAATGTTAACCCTTTTTCACAACAACAGACATCAACAACAGACAACAACAACAGACGTCAACAACAACAGTGGACAAAGTGATCCCTATGTGTCTTCCTGCCTTAAGGCAGGTGACACAAAAACAAAACTCGCTCATTAACTCTATAACACACAAAAATCATTTTAAAAACATAACTTGTAGATGAACTCAATCCATAACTCACAAAAAAATATAACTCATGGATGAATTCCATCATAACTCACCAAACAATAACTCTATAAAGGTCAAATGTCAAGAGTCAAATGTCAGTACCCACCAAGATGATCAAATGTTAAAATTGTGAAATATTGACCTTTTTGGACATTTCCCCACCTGTCAGACCCAGGGAAGACCCCGGCAGGATGAATTATATGGTTAATATTAGGGGCTTATCTTACAATATACCCAAGTTTGGATACTCTAGTTCATCTAGAAAAAAATATGGCCAAATGTTGACTTTTTTGTGCAATGTTTACCTTTTGGACATTTCCCCACCCCTGACATACCCAGAGGAGGACCCTGGGGATGAATTACATGGTTATTAAGGTGTTGTACCCTCCTGCAATAATACTTTCGGGGGCCATATGTGTTCCTGTGTGCTCTGAATGTTTATTTTCCGTTCTCTACGGGAACTTGTTAATTATGATATGATTGAGCCAAAAAGTGATGGTGCCTTTTTCGAGCATGTGTTCAATATTTTACACGCAAGTATGGCGTCATAATTCAAAATTAAAATACACCAGTACACAATCAAATCAACTGTTTAGCTTCCCTTCAACCTTCTATAACACAGTGAAATTGTTAGAAACAATGAAAACATGCAGCATTCCAGCAATATTCAAGATGGCGTTCAAAATATGAAAATTATTGAAAATGCATATTGGACCAAAATAATCATTAAACTGAGGAAAAACACACATATTTTCAAGGACCATCAGCAACTCTTCAGATCCAAGATGGCTGCCAAAATGTCTCCAAAAGTTCTACCAAAATGGCAAAATTTGTGAATAAATTAACAGTTTGACTAGATACAATAATTGTATGGAAGAAACCATGCATTTTTATTTTAAAGGCATCATAAACTCTTGTCAGGCATATATCATCTTTCCTTAATACCAAGATGGCAGCCAATATGGACGTCTGCAAATTTCGTTAAAATCTACAATTTACCATCTGGATATATTTAGTTATATTATCCATAAATTGCGATATAATTTAAGTATGAAATAACACGACCTTGACAATTAGAAACTCATGTCTGGTATATTTTGGTTGTTAACATACTTAGAGTATGTTAGAGATGTGTGTTTGTTCTGTCCTGTTTGTCTTGTCCCTTAATGTAATAGAAATCTTGTATTATCTATTTTTTGTATTATAATTGTAGAACTTAAGAGGTTACTGCACCTTCATGCCCTGCGTTTAGCAGTGACCTCGATCTTCATATTCTCAGCTTTACTTCATTTACCATTATGCCTTTGCTTGCTAAAATTTTGCTTTGTTTTGTAAATTACTTTTTCATAATGAATTGTTCTCTTTATTGCATAGATTTTCTCTAACTATTATATTGTCATTTTAATTTGGCTTTGGCGTGCTTATTGTTATACACTGCTGTGATGTTGAAGTTCAAATAAATTTATTTGATTGATTGATTGATAGAGGTGCGTGTTCCGATCGTCTTTACAAGGAAGTAGCATCCATTTTGATATCAGCTGAAAGGCCGTATTTTTCTCATTGTCGTGCTGAAATTTGAACCCTCAAATCCATTTCATTGCCAAGTTGTTTTTTTTTTAAATGCCGAATTTATGGTTAACCATCAATATTAGCACAATATTGAGTAGGGCTTTGCAATGCGCATTATTGCTTCTACCATCAAAACCACATGTTTGTTTCCCACGGTACTTGATGGGGCATACATGTGTAAGTGCCAGAATCTTATATCAAGTAGAGAACACAATAGACATAAATCGGAACAAGCACCTTTAAAATGAAAATTTTAAGCAATATGCCTTCCGTTTAAGTTCTTTACACTACCAAATTGCCATGTATTTGTTATCACTTGACCAACATCTTGCAATATAAGCCTGATAACAAATAAAGTAATATTAATATAAATCTAGTGATTAAAACATATCTCATATCCCAATTTGTACTTTTATAATACTTTCTGGATGATAATACCGACCTATGGTAATTTGTAGGTTTTGAAAAGTCTGAAACAGCAGACGTATTGGTCACCATCCGAGATTTCTCCATTGTTATCAAAACAGAAATGCCAGACACAAGTTTCTAATGGTCAAGGACACACTCTTACACTTTAAAGGTGCGTGTTCCGATCATCTTTGAGACCCCCCTGATTTACCCGGAAGTAGTATCGATTTTGATATGAGATGAAAGGCCGTATTTTTCTCATTGTCATCTTGAAATTGAGCCCTCAAATCCATTTCATTCCCAAGATATAAACAAAAAAACGCTGTTTTAGTGGTTAACCATCAATATTAGCACAGTATTGAATAGGGCTTTGCAATGTGCATTATTGATTCTACCATCAAAACCACAAAATTGTTTCCCACGGTACTTGATGGGGCGTATGTGCAAGTACCAGGCTCTCATATTAAGTAGAGAACAAAATAGACATAAATCGGAACAAGCACCTTTAATATACACATTTTGGATGATATAACCAGATATATTACTGCATGGTTACTGTGCAATATCTTGGTCTCCAATTAATGGTACCACTCCAGCATGGTTACCGTGCAATGCCTTGGTCTCACAATTAATAGTACCACTCCTACATGGTTACCGTGCAATGCATTGGTCTCACAATTAATGGTACCACTCCAGCATGGTTACTGTGCAATGCCTTAGTCTCATGATTAATGGTACCAATCCTAAATGGTAAAAACAGATATGCATATCATTCATGTTCTCAAGAGTAAACTTCATGAATTTCAACAGAATTGCAAAATGGGGGCAAATGGATCAAGGCTCTGGAATCAAACCTTCACCACTGCTTCCTCCAAGTCTAAGAACCAGTCCCGGTCAAAACATAAATCAGAAATTAAAAACATATGGACTGGATGTAATTTTGGAAAGATCATATTTGCCCTCTTTTCTTATGGAGCTGTTTGTATAACACTAATTCCTTGATTTAGTATTTTTTCTACACCATTCTGAATGTTCTTCAATACTGCTTGGAAGGAGAAACCTAAAGACAAGACATGGACAAATCATGGTGTCTATTTTTCAACATGGTGGCTATTTCGAACTAAGGGAGTATAATTGACACTAATTACACAGTGCATAATTAAGATGGCCCCCATAACTGTGGTTTAACCCTTATCTAACGAAGGGGGGGGGGGTTGTTACCACCCACCCTTCAGTTTTTTTTCTCCAGCTTGGTAAAAAACCTTTTTGGGGCCAAATTATTTAATGTAATTGTCAATTGACATTTTTGCTCCTTTTCATCCAAAACAAATGTCCACCAGAGTATAGGTAAGATACAGGGTGATCCCAAAGTGATGGATGGGAACACAAAACATTCATGCTATAAGTGTCCCTACAAGCTAATATGTATTAGTCTTGAGAGAAGCCCATCACCCTAATTTACATAATTGCCAAATAAAGGGCGCACACCACTAAATAAACGCTCCATTGAAATACACGTAAAAGTACCACATCGCGCCCTCTGATTTGCACCCCGCGTGACAATATTTTGAATGTTTTGAATCTATTTCTCTATAGAGCACAACTCAAACTTTCAAAGAATTTGCAATTTTTGATACAATTCTAGTCTAGATTTTAAGAAAAAGGCATATGAACAGCGCCACCACTATTTTGAGCAGACGTGTACGCCTCATAGCCGCTTTCGACCAGGGCCGGAAGTCGAGGGCCTAGTTTCTACACAGAATTGAATTTCAAAATTTTGTGATAATATCAGCGATGATCAAGCTATACTCTTTCACTTTTATTATAATATACCACCCTCACTGGAGACTGGTCCCCAAAGGACTGCAAAATATCTCACAAACGTTTTCTTATTTTACCGGAACTACCTACCATTCCCCCAAACGTGGAGTGAT